>VMBQ01009114.1:6047-33655 GCA_007657795.1 Dreissena rostriformis
CCAGTACCCTCATGATAGTTAGTAAGTGTACCAAGTTTGAATGCAATAGCTTTGATACTTAAGGAATAAAATGGACCTAAACACAAAACTTAACCAAATTTTCAATTTTTTAAGTATAAAAAGGGCACATAATTGTGTCAAAATGCACACCAGAGTTAGCAAACTTTGCCTGCCCAGTCCCCTCATGATAGTAAGTAAGTGTTCCAAGTATGAAAGCAATATCTATGATACTTTAGGGGTAAAGTGGACCAAAACACAAAACTTAACCAAATTTTCAAGTATAAAGGGCCCATAATTCCGTCAAAATGCCAGTCAGAGTTACATAACTTTGCCTGCACAGTCCCCTTACGATAGTTAGTAAGTGTTGCAAGTATGAAAGCAATGGCTTTGATACTTTAGGAAAAAAGTGGACCTAAACACAAAACTTAACCAAATTTTTCAATTTTCTAAGTATAAAAGGGGCCATAATTCTGTCAAAATGCCAGTCAGAGTTACATAACTTTGCATGCACAGTCCCCTTATGATAGTTAGTAAGTGTTGAAAGTATGAAAACAATAGCTTTGATACTTTAGGAATAAAGTGGACCTTACCACAAAACTTAACCAATTTTTCAATTTTCTAAGTATAAAAAGGGCACATAATTCTGTCAAAATACAAGCCAGAGTTATCTTACTTTGCCTGCCCAGTCCCCTTATGATAGTAAGTAAGTGTACCACGTTTGAATGCATTAGATTTGATACTTTATGAGAAAACTGGACCTTAACACAAAACTTTACCGGACGCCGACGCCGACGCTCAGGTGATGAAAATAGCTAAAAAAAATCTTCAAAAAATAGATGAGTGAGAAATAGATAAATGTAAACAATGTTGTCTTTTCTTTAATAAGAATGGATTAAATAACGTAAAAACAAGAAGAGATTACATATATAATATATTATCAACATGTTGTGTTTATATAACATGGCTGAATAGTATTAGACAATTACTCAAGACGCTGCGAGTAAAGTGCATTATAATTTAACACACATAAATGTAAGTCATAAATCAATGAACAGAATGAGCGAAAATTGAACCGCTTCATATCGAATAAAATGAACAAAGAATATTATTATAATATAAAAAAGGCTAATATAAATCTACACAACTTACATAAATAACCGACACGATAGAACATACTTTGCAAAATGATGAAGCAATTGAAGTTTTTTTTATGTGCGCAAATTGTACAAGAGAGATTATTATTATTCAATATAGAAAGAATAGCATACCTTCCCTTTAAGGTACTTTAGCCGTAAACTTTTGGATGCATTCACAAACAAAAAGCAATTACCTACCAATCATTGACAATACTTGACGTATATAAACATGCATTTACTGCTTTTAAAGGTAAATCCAAATGTGTGATCCCACATGTGGCTTTTGACTTAACACATGCAGCAAAGTCCAATTTCATGCATAAACTTATTTATAACACACCCAATTATAATCTTTATGCGTTCCCGAGTTTGAAATATAGGTCAGGCAAATATGGTAAATCTATTAATAGCATGTTCACAGGCTACCTCACACTGATTCCCTACTAAAACAGGTTAATTCGAGTGAAGCCTATCTCTTCAGTTATATGTTGTTAAATTATCCAATAAACAAACTTTGTATTCACAATTTGACTGCTATCGTTTTCGTTTGATTAAATTACAAACTTACTATACATTAGTAGTACGGCAGTGTTTATATGCATGTGTTTTTTATCAAAGCCCTATCCGTTGATCCTTCTATTTTGTAAATTCCGACTATATTCACTTAATGATTTTCTTTTATTTTGAAATGTATACAATTGTTTATAAATATATAAATTGTTTATGCATTTCGAATAAATTTCTATAAAACATGTTTAATTTGACATGTTTTAGCAACTGTGAAGTGTATAGTAAATGGTAAACCCTTTGGCCCTGGTTGAAACTTCGAAAGGGTTGAACAATATTTGCTATAAACCACAACAAGTGTCTGATATTTTTGTAATTATAATGAACTAAACATGTCAGTCACGGAGTAATCGTATATACAGATAATTATTGGAAAGCATCTGTACAGCTGCAAAGTGTTTTAATACCTTATATTAAACGCATTTTTATAAGCTTAAACGTATACTTCGGAAAACCTTTTAATCTATGAGTGTGCAACAAATGTACCTCATATCAATGTGTCCTTCTTAGTTCAAATAACCAGGTTTGTTTTTTACATTACCATTGATGAGACCAAGAGTTTATTGACATACTTTCTGAGCCATTGACATAATATCGACCAGCAAGTCAACCCAAAATAATATTATATTATTTCTATGGATTCCAATTGAGGCTTGTTTCAATATACAATGTGTGTCAGCCTGGCCTGCCAAAGGACCTTCAGTGTTGTTTATTGTTTCTCAAGTCTTTTCGGGCCACGTTTTCTTCAAACATCATATTAGGCACGGATCAGTATATGGGACCGACAATGGGAAACGAGGAAATGTATAATATTAAGCAAAACTTCATCACATATTTTAAGTTACTTAAGAAATGAAAGAGGGAGTAAACTGATAATAGTAAACATTGCGATAGAAACGTTAACATTGTGAAAAAGATACGATTTTTTTTCTTAACTTGTAACATTTCAATGTACACCGACTAGATTTGACTATATAATCTTACTCAAAATGAATTACAACTCATATACTATAATTATATTATCAATCGATACATAATTGTCATATTTGAACTTTACTACCTTTAAATATCTATGTTGAAGGTCTACATGTTAGCATTAAAATGTTGAAACCAATTTATGGGAAATTTAATAAATGCCTGAAACACCTTTAGAATGGTTAACGGATGGGTAGGACCCACATATATTTCGATCATCATTATCATCATTATCATCATTATCATCATGATCATCATCATCATCATCATCTTCATCATCGTCATCATCATCATTAGCATTATCATCATCATCGTCATCATCACCATCATCATCACCATCATCGGGCTCAGTTGTCTTTAACGATGTCATTTTCGTGTTCAGTATGTGCATGTGCATCTTAACTTAACATGCTTCAGGTAATTGAGTTCTAGTAATTTTTAGAAATGTCACATGTTCACGGAGCTTAACTTTGTGTAGACTTCGACATGATGGCAAATTTAACCCGTCCGCTTTGTAGTTCAATTTTAGAGAATATACATTTTTAGCATTATTTAAATGTGTTCAGTTTATGAAGAATAAGAATGCATTTGGTAATAACGTGACCTGATCACCGAAAAAAATATCCAAATAATTGTGACACGTGGAAAGATCCAAACTATCACATGTGCATATAAATCGTATACTTTTTAGGTTATGACTATCGTGCAGTGTATTTGGTAGCAATATCACATGTTCACTTAAGGCAGCTAACGTTAAACTTCGACATGCAGACAGATCAATTCCACCACACTTGCATACAAATTTGATATTAAAACACTGTGGCATCTTCTCCAGGATCCATGTATGCTAGACTGTGACAAGTTGAATTCCAATTCATCACATATGCATGGAAATGTCAATTCTACCAGGTTATGAAGATAACATAAGTCGACTGATAACAATGTATTATGCTTACCAATATTAATTATCCATCTAAGACTAGGTTTGTTCCATCGTATTTAGATCTAAATGAAAAACCGCCAAGGTTTCGAAGCGCACATAATGTAATTTGGTAATAATAATACTTTTAGACCAAGATCAATGCCATTCAAACTGTGGCAAGATGATATATTAAGCGTATTGCATTTGCATCGAAGTGTTAACATTTCAGGTTTCTTCATGTGTTTTAATTCATTTGGTAAAGTGACACCTGAATACCGAAAAATAAAACTATACGTTAGTTTTGCACATGAAGTCAAGTCCAGAAAATCGCATCTACATATACTGGTTAGCTTTTTGAAGGTATGCAGATCACGCAGAGGGTTTGCTTTCAATATCTTCTGATCACATAGATGACAAGTCTGATTCATCGAACTTCACACTTAGTCCAAAAGTTTTTACTATAACACACGTATAACTAACAATTACCCTCATCGATTGCTATTCAAATGAAAAAGCAAAACACGATAATTTATATTCGATTAAATTACAATTTAATAACTCAATGGGTTCATAAGCACCAGAGCCACAAACACAAATTTGGAGGCACGTTGAAATGAATTTAACCTTAATATCAAAGAAATTTCTTCTTGTGTTAAAGATATGAGAAAGAAGCAACATATAGCCCAAACCCCCGATCACCGCTATTAATCTCAGAAAGAAACGGTCGTAAACAGCCGTAAAAAGCCCCGATAACATAGTTTGAATGTACATGCAAATACTAAAACAACATAAAACTCTATTTTTCATAATTCATCATAAGTATTGTCGTCTGCAAACGAACATCATTTTCATCATTTCCCTACACGTTTGCTACAAATAATCGATCGGTAGGCTACCGCATGTTCATGTACAGTTTCGTGTGTCGTATGAATAGAGAAAGTGTAGATAAAAGAACATGCACTATTAAGTATTATGACATAGCTTTTAAAGCTATGCATATAAAATTAGAAACAAAATGATAAATCAAAGATATTACCAGGCCTAACGATGGGATAACGAAATTAATACGTATCCATATTTAAATAAGTAACTACGACAGAAGGATTACATATGATATATTATTCGAGTATAGCCTCTCGACAAACAGCCTATAGGAAAATCTCAATAATAATGTGTGCAGATCTCTTCTTACGACAAATGACTTACTGTTTAGCTCATCAACAAACGCGAACAAATAATTATAATTTACAACCATGCCACCATTTATTATTATATATATATATATATATATATTTATTGTGTTTATTTACCTCAATGAAAAACTTGGTTAACATTAAATTTGAGTAGTTCGTGATATAATATTTCATGTTTAAAAAAATATAATACTAAACAAGAATTACGTTCGTTTACGTTTTTAACATAGGGATATTGAAGGGCAAACAAACAAACACAAGATCGAAAACTCATCATTGGTTTGGTCTGCTCAGATCATACCACACAGACAGTATTGTTTGGTATAAAACATAAAAAAAAACATTAAGTTTCATCCGCTTACATACAATAGCTTGCGTATATATTTCGTGACCGTGTGTTACAATAGTAGACATAATTCAGGAAAGAGAAATAATGATAGGATAGTGATTAAAGCTGTAACTGCGAATATATTATCTTAGTCAATTAAAGATTATTACCCAGCTTTAATAGATAAATTATTTATTAATGATAATATCCCAATATACGCGTATTATTAAGTATAGCTGAGTTATAACCTTTTTATCCCATCATCACACGTGCATTGTTGAAATAAACCACTGTGGAATATATTTTCCTTTATTTCGGCAATACTGAAATATAGCTGTCACGCGCGGCGGACTACTTTTTTGGATTTAAACATGAAATGAATGTTTACTTTTCAAATCAATATAGATCTACCGTATATAAATAAAACGGAATTTCCACTGACATTTATCTAAAAACCGGCTTTCCGTACTTTTATTTTTCATTCTGTGACGAAACACACCAGTTAAATTCTGACTCTCTGGATTTTAAGAGGGACAAGTCGGACGTGTTAATTTATTTAACAGTAAAATATTTGTTAAAGCATTGAACGAATCCAAAAAGTATTTCGGATTGTGTGGTTGTAAATGCATAATTGTAAATTTCGATATTAATAAAATAACTCGCTTCGATAGAAGTACGGTTTCGAAAATTGTGGTTTGGGTCAAATTCAATCGTTATTAACAAATAGTGTGGTTAAAATAAATGTCGAAAAAGGGATTGAAGAACAGAACATGGAAGTACATATCGTTTTAACTGTATTTTTATTAGGATTGGATTAAAGTTGTCATTGAGGTAAGCGTGTTTTTATACCAAATGGCGATGAAGAAATCAATTTTGTTTTGTGTGTAGAAGTTTTAACTTACGATAAAAGCAAACAAAACTGACGAAAATAAACATGGTAATAACACAACTTTAGTGAGTAGAACAAGAAGCAGTAGATGTTTGACTTTGTAATGCCAGTTAGTAAAAAGTGTTAAAACAGAAAAGTTGTTTATAGACTAAATTTTACATTATCGGCGGGGATAAATGCTGAATCATGCTAGACGTAAGTTCAAAATGGCAGCCATTCTTTTGTTTATTGCAGTGGTGAAACTAGAATTTTAATTTGAACAAAAGCGTTTGTGTTCTACTTGAGTGTGTAACATTTGGAATGCTGATTAAATTTGAATCGAGGCATATAGCGATATTTTGTCTTGTTATTCTGNGCCACTTCTGGAAGGCGCAAATCATGGAACGAGCGTTATGGATGTTATCACTGCACATGTAGCTACAGATGTATCACGCTTCTGGGATATCGAGACGTTAGGCATCAAACCGGAAGACGCAGAACAGACATGCGCAGTCGACCATATGAAAAGCTACCAAGACACGTGTATAACATTTTCAGACGGTAAATACACAGCTAGATTACCATGGAAAGAGGAACACGCTACTCTACCTACAAATTACGAAGTACCAAGAAAGAGAACGAAAAGTAGCATAAGAAGACTTAGTAAAGATCCAGCAACATTTGCCTGCTATAGCAAGATCATAAATGACCAAGAGAGCCGCGGACACACCGGCTCGTATTCACTATATTCCACATCATGGGGTTAAAAAGGACTCTGCTTCAACTCCAATGAGAACTGTTTACGATTGTAGTTGTCGACAAGCAACCGGAAGTGCCAGTCTCAATGATTGTTTAATGTCAACGCCGCCGGAACTCAATGATCTCACACTGCTACTGATGAAGTTTCGAGTAGGTAAGTACGGTGTTGTCTCTGACATAGAGAAGGCATTCCTCAACGTTATGCTACATGAAGATGATCGTGATGTCACCAGTTCCTTTGGCTGTCGGACCCTACAGACCAATGCAGTCCACTGACGACATACCGTTTCCGAGCGGTTTTATTCGGAGCAAAGTGTTCCCCATTTATTCTAAGCGCACCAATTTTGAAGCACTTGACCCTGAACAAAGACAACCCAGCGGCGAGCACAATCAGCAATGACCTATACGTCGACAACGTCGTTTCAAGTTTCACATCAGAGATTGATGTACTGAAGTACTTCCGCCACGCACGTGATTTGATGGCAGCCGGCGGCATTAACCTGCAATCATGGACGTCTATTTCAAGCGCACTGAGGACTATAGCAGAAGCTGAAGGTGTCGTAGACAGGGATGCTGTGATAAAGGTGTTAGGTTTGCTATGGGAACCGGAAATAGACCAGATGTCATTTGTCATGCGCTCCATTAATTCCAAGGAAAAGTCTACTAAGCGTGGAATTCTACAGCAGACGTCGAAGATTTATAACCCGCTTGGCATGTTAGCCACAGTCACCATTCGTGCAAAGTTGATGATTCAGGACCTTTGGAAACGGAATTGTGCGTGGGACACACCATTTCTGAAACGTGAACAAAACACCTGGCTACACATCGCAGAAGACTTAAATGAAGCTATGGCGACATCGTTCCCGAGGCAGTATTTTCCTTACAGCCCATCGAACATGTTTGATGCAGATTACGTGTTACACGTGTTTGTTGACGCCAGTACACGTGCGTACGGCGCAGTCGCATACCTGAGCACATCGTCGAGTTCAGCGTTCGTCTTTGCCAAGAACCGAGTGGCTCCAGTAAAGGAATTATCACTACCGAGGCTGGAATTAATGGCTGCGCTCATTGGCGCAGGTGTCGCACAGCACGTGATGAAAGATGTTCTTTGCAAGAGAGTAGTCTGCTGGTCTGACAGTCAGATCACGCTGCATTGGATACATTCAACAAAACATTTAAAACTTTTGTCAGCAACTGATTCTCACTTCATCGTCGATTGCGAACGATTTAGCAGTTACAGGAAATTAATTCGTACTACTGCTTTCGTATACAGATTCACAAGAAATTGCCGGTCAACACCAGAAACTCGACAAATCGGTTGTATTTCTGTGAATGAGATGAATTTTGCTGAGAAAGCATTGATACGAAGTGTCCAGAACCAGAGCTACAATGACGTAATGACAGAGCTTAAAAATAACAACATACGACAGTCGATCATTAAGCAATTACGTCTCTTCATTGACGATGATGGATGCATTCGCTGTGGCGGGAGAATTCACAACGCACGAATACCTGCAGATACAAGATTCCCGTATCTCCTGCCTTCACATAGTCATTTTACGACATTGGTCATTAGAGACGCTCATTGCAGCCAGTTACATGCCGGCGTTTTGCAGACAGTAACTCACATACGGCAAAAATACTGGATACCTTCAATTCGGCAGCGAGTCAAGGGTATTTTAAGGAAATGTTCTACGTGCTTGAAGATCAACAGCAGACCCTTCAGAGCGCCTACCTCCCCTCGACTTCCGGGGAACAGAGTTTCTGACGAATCACCGTTCACTGTTACCGGCGTAGACTTTACGGGCGCCCTTCACGTCAAAGAGAAAACAGGTATACAGAAGGTGTACATTTGCCTATTTACCTGCGCCAGTACCCGAGCCGTGCACCTTGAAGTTGTTCCCGACTTATCAGAAGAAACCTTCATGCTGGCATTTAGACGGTTTGTCAGCCGACGATCCGTACCGAAGATCATGATGTCCGACAATGCGACCACCTTCCGAGCTGCGGCAAGTCACATTCGCCGATTGACACAAAACACTCAGGCGTGTCTTGCAGTACAGGGCACAGAATGGAAGTTCATACCGCAACGCGCACCTTGGTATAGTGGTTGGTAGGAACGGCTAATAGGCATCACGAAGAAGACCATTAAGAAAGTACTTGGTAATGCTTCAGTAGACTTACATACACTGCAGACGGTCGTCACTGAAGTAGAAGCAACTATTAATGACAGACCGCTGACATTCGTTTCAACATAACGTGAAGATCCAGAGCCGTTAACACCCGATCATCTGTTGTACGGCAAGCGGATGACGTCACTGCCTACATACGACAATCCCGATGCAGACGAAATCAAACTAGAGATACTGGGCGTGCTGGAAACATGAATACTTGACGTTACTACGCGAGCACCATAAGACCACAGGGACTTCCGAGCACGTGAAAACTGCAAATGGATAGTTGACACGACCCATAGTTAAACTATATTCGATGGAACTTTATGTGATGGACACTTAGTAACAGTGATAATAAACATGATGGACTTTACAAGCGAATATTGTAACTATTTGAGTGCATGAACATTGATTGATATTTTTCCTTGAATATGATAGTGGTGTATTTATTGTCATGATATATTATTTTGTCGGCGGGAGAATGTTAGGATTTTGGCGCGTCGTCGCATACGTTCCCGTTTTATTTGACGTCATTTTTATATACTTGTTATTGTACTTTACTTTTTGAAAGTCAGATAAAGGTATTCGTGTGTTTACATAGCTATAGAGCAAATAGTTCGTCCATGTTTAGCACTCGTTACAAAACACTATCACGGGCTGTATCAAAGGTGATAATCATTTTTTGTGGTTTATGTATATTTGATTTTTTTAACGTGCAAAATAAATTAACAGATGAAATTGACTTTAGACAATATCATGAAAGGCGTTTGATAATGGGCGGGCGATCGTTTATATTTCATGAACTACGCACAAGATTTACAACGTTGTTCACGACATAAAATTGTTTGGTTTTGAAATGTAATGTTTACTTGAGAACGTTATTGGTTAACGTAATCTCTAATCAATCATTTTATAGTGACGGTTTTTAACAGAACATAAATGTAAGTATGTCAAATTGAATGCCTAACACTTCGTTCATAAACTGATTCAGTCTTAAGGATATAACTCTGCTGCACGTAATAATACTTGCTATCAGATGTTGATCTAGAGTTTCTATAATTAGTCAATAATTTATCTATTCGAGCTATGTTATCTGTTTGCAGCGACAGCTTTAATAAGCCTTGTTTCTTATTTTGAAAGCCCTAATCGCGCTTCAATGAAAAGTAATACATTTCGTCAGCGTGGTTTAATATAATAAGAAGTATATCATTCGAACGTGTAAATGATGCTTTTGATCATATACTTTGTATATTGGAATTAACCGTTAGGCTAGATTTAAATCAAGATTATGTATAATCGAAGTAAACTGATGAAGGTAATAAATATCGTAAGCCTAAAGCAAATTTGTAAATAAAACAGTGATAATTTCATTGAAAGTTGGCTTACTCTATCATTGGGAAATTCGGGATAATTATATGTTTTTTGACTGGTAGTCTGTTCTTAAGACTTTGCTACATGTTATAAACAATACAAATCAATATATACATGTGATCGAATGTAACGCAAACTCTTCCGGAGGCAATGAATTGATAAAGTTGGCAGAATAAAATCTGTAATCGTCCGCCATTAAGGGCAGTCATGTGTTACAGCGAGTAGTTATATTTTATGGAATGTCGAAAGAATGCTAGTTTTATTTCTTAAAACTTGCCGCTGATGTTATATAATATTTTATGGATTCAATTTAGTTGACGCCAAACATAATATTGCAATTGAGTTTAACACAATCGACGGTCAGTCATTGTTGTGTTATTTGCGTATCTATGTATGTTTTTTTTTAATGCTTCAACCGTGTTTCGAATGGTATATATTATAAAAAATAGTATCGGACAGTTTTTAAAATAGGTCACTTTTAACGAAAACGAAAACAATTAAGCATTAGCGACATGAACGTATGAATATAATTGTGATTGTTATATAATGTTTTACACATCGATAATTCCAAACAGGTTTCAAATAAACGGAATTTGTTTAACGCATTATTGAATTGTGCAATAATACATGAAGTAAAAAAAATAATCGGTTTAATATTCCTATTCTTAATATATTAATGTTGTCAAATATTCCAAAGGTTTATACTTTGACTCGTATGAATGAATTATGGCTGTTTGAATCAAGAGGATTATTGATAAGATAAATTATATATTGTAATTTACGTTGATTTTAAAGATTGTTTCGTTTTGTCAAAAAATCCATATCAACTGTAAATATACAGTTCATATTAACTGTGAATATACAGTTTTAAGTTGTTGAAAATAAAACATTGAAATACAGACAATCCGTTGATGAATAAGCCCACAAAATAGCTTACAGAACCTGCAATCAAAAGATCCAAATACAAATTAAGACGTGTAGCATGTTTAACCTTTGCCAATTAGCCCTTCATTGAAAGAAAACCCTGCCAGACAAACTTCATATCACAGCAAGAATATGAAACAGGGAATATGCTTTGCGTTAGGTTTGTATGTGGGCTGTACGAAGGAAAAATATACGAGAAATGCTACGTTGATAACATCTTATAACGATAGGGAAACGACACAAATAAGCGCTTATTTATATGATATAAGGCACTACATCTTTACCCTTGTATATTTCAATTACGTGTATACCATGATGTGTGTAATTATACCATCTGCACGAAAATTATTGTCCAAATAATGTATTTCTCAGTTATGGTAATAAGAATTAAATATGAATTGTTATAGATTATTCTTATGTTTATACTTATGGGTTTCTTGAAGTATGTTGCAGATTTGTTTATTTGCTTTACAATTGAGTACTGATAAAATTTGTGTGAAAAATCTACTTTAGTTTGCAAAATAAGGCAATTTTTTAAAACAACATCCGAAATATTTATTTAGTAATTATATTGTATTGATATAAAAAAGCTGAAATGATATGGCAAATAAACCATTAATTGAAGCTATATTTTTAACAGTGTCTTTTTGACTATCCAGCATCGTTAAATGGAAAACTCAAGGTATGCACTCATTCTGGATCAGCAGACGATTTATTCCATAAATGAATCTCTGGTACATATAGCGACATTGTGTTAAACTTCCAATATGGACGCGCCCAAGGGCATTGATCCTCAAATTGGCAAATTCTTGAGAAAATGTTAATTCATATTTAAAAAATCCGATAAGACAAGTGGTGTAAGATATTAATCACGCAAAGTAGAGAACGTGAACTAATTTGTGGTAACATTTGACAGTGGAAAATTGTTATTTTTCAGAATTTGAAATCCTGGAACTGGCGCTGGGAATTGAAATTGTCACTGGAAATATAAATTTTAAATATATAAATATGCATCATCATGCAGAGTTATAATCAGAATTATTTATGTGGAACACTGCAGAATGAGTACTCATGTTTCATAGCTATGATGCTTTTAAAATAATTCACTTTCCTCCAAGACAGGAATGTTACTTGTA
Source organism: Dreissena rostriformis (assembly GCA_007657795.1). NCBI lineage: Eukaryota > Metazoa > Mollusca > Bivalvia > Myida > Dreissenidae > Dreissena > Dreissena rostriformis. The sequence continues at coordinate 18,401 of VMBQ01009114.1, forward strand.
TACAGGTAAAATGAATAATTTTGCAGAGTGGTTATTTTAATGAGATGTGTATTATAGCTATTACATGTAGGTTAAGCCAATTTATATTAGCTAGATTGCACGGAAAGTATACGACAACTTGAAACACTCTCGAGTCGGTTTTCTGTGTAGAACCATCACTTGGTGTCTTAGGAGATGTTTAGATGAACGCTTTCTATGTGCCAACGGGTATCAGACATGGACCTTCTGATAACCAGGACGACATTATATCAAATATGCGAACGAGACCGTTTTTATCATAAATAATATAATAAATAATATTTAGGTAATATTTTATTGTTTTACATATTTATTACAACATTATGTACATTCTTTTTTGTCACAGTTCCCCGCATAACACATAGTGCATTTGCATGCGTGTCCGACTTCCTTAAAGTTTGCTAAAATAGTAAGGGAGAGATATAGGACCAAAGTTAAATTTATAGTTATTTGGAAAATCAGCAAATTTGCCTTTGGTCATATACAAACTGATACTAAACGCCAAGTCACATATACAGCCATTTCTTTGTTGACCAGTCCAGAGGGAAAGCAAGGAGGAATTAAAGGGGAGCAGGCTGCATCACCCTGCTATTTTGCTCTTGATCTTTTCCTTGAATTGTTTATGTACATTTTTGTACAACAAAAACAGAAGTGGCGCATACATTATTTTTGTCTTAGCAGAAAACATGTATCAAACAAATAATATAGTGTAATGATTAAAGCATGTGAAACCTACAATCTTTCTTATCTGTGGAACTAATGCTATATACGTGTAAATTTGCATTCACTTTATATAATCGTTATTAAATTTAAAAGCAATGACAGATTATAANACATTCTTTTTTGTCACAGTCCCCCGCATAACACAAAGTGTATTTGCATGCGTGTCCGACTTACTTAAAAATTGCTAAAATAGTAAGGGACAGATATAGGACCAAAGTTAAATTAATAGTTATTTGGAAAATCAGCAAATTTGCCTTTGGTCATATACAAACTGATAATAAACGCCAAGTCACATATACAGCCATTTCTTTGTTGGCCAGTCCAGAGGGAAAGCAAGGAGGAATTAAAGGGGAGCAGGCTGCATCACCCTGCTATTTTGCTCTTGATCTTTTCCTTGAATTGTTTATGTACATTTTTGTACAACAAAAACAGAAGTGGCGCATACATTATTTTTGTCTTAGCAGAAAACATGTATCAAACAAATAATATAGTGTAATGATTAAAGCATGTGAAACCTACAATCTTTCTTATCTGTGGAACTAATGCTATATACGTGTAAATTTGCATTCACTTTATATAATCGTTATTAAATTTAAAAGCAATGACAGACTATAATAATTAAATGTTTAGGATTTATTTCAAAGCAAAACATTTTTAAGGTACACATACTTATTAAAATGATATTATTTTGCATACTTAAGATAAGTATGACATTATGTGGAAGGCTTAAATTGAAAATCTAAAGACACACCTATGCAGTAAAATAAAACAAACAAGTGATATTTTCTTAGTGTACAACATAAATATTTCTCAATAAGCAGGCGTCATAATTACAAAACAAAATATGGATGTATACAGTATACAAAACTTTCGACCTCAATTAATACATAAGTGCATGAAACATTATAGATTTTTGAGAAGTGGACAATTTATAGACTATTGAACAGATCAACGCAGTACAGATACTTAACTATCATACTGTAAGAAGGCTTTTAAGTGATTCAAAGAACTGGAGCATTTGAAACCTTGTGTTAAGGGTCAAGAATTATGTATATGTACATTTATTAACGAATTATGTGGTAACGTATCTGTCAGGTGACCAACTAATGAGAAAACACCGGGTCTGTAGTTCTACTTAATCCATGCCCGAATTCCCACCGATACAAATTTAAAACGTTTTTGAGAAACAACATTGGCTTACTTATCAGTGCAATTTTTGTAACTGTTGCATGTTTGGTGACTGTTACTTTTTGATTATATATGTTCAATTTTCATTGTTTGCTATTTGAAATTGCTTCGAAATATGTCAATAGTGGCACTTTAAGAAATGTATTCGTTTTATGTTCGGTGCTAGGGGAATGATTATTAAGAATTTAAATTGCATTCGTTGAACGAGGAAGATTATTTTCATACATGCTCATACATGCACTATTTTTCAGCACCCAAGAGTCAGCGAGTAAATATATATTTCATACATAACATTTGACGCTTGAAATGAACCTAACAATAAAGTAAGACGTAGCTCGAACATAAGATATGAACTTCTAACACATAACATTCAATTGACATACTGAAGAGTGAAGAGCAAGGTATGTGAAATGCTATTCAAACCTAAAAAAAAACAAGCACTCATCCTTGCAAATGTATAATAATAATAAATTGTCTTGTCGAACAATCACGCTATACAATTGTTAAGCAATAAGAGATAAAACCATGCACACTTCCTTTGAAATGAGCTTACTTGTGTGTGCCAAAAATAAATTGTGCTTGAAGAGTTTCAAACTGCAAACAGTTGTGTAATAATTAGCAGGTGGCATGTTTAAAGCATTAGCAATTTACAGGTTTTTCGGATCATTTATTCAGATGGATGTTTTTGCTAAATAAAAGGTGTTCAAGAGTTATCGACGAAGTCAGCTTACCAAATCAAATAACACTTTTTTCTAGGACAGCTGATTAACCAGAACTAAATACTTACGTATGCTTGTAATTGACACCCTCCTTACTTGAATCAGAGGTAGGGCAAGAATGTCGGAGAAAGTATATCATAACCAATCACCAGGCAAGTTATGTTATTTAATTTAATTTTCTTTAAAATGGTCAAAGGTCTTAGTCCAGAATATCTGTCCTCACTGTCTCCACAATCAGTTGGCGAGCGATCTACAAGATCGTTACGTAATTCATCCCACTTAGATGGTGCTCGGACAATAACTTCTTTGTACCCAAATTCCTTCGTGCCCTCATCAATTGCTGCTTGGAATTTACTTCCAGACTAAGCAAATCGTGTTGATAACATATCTGATTTCAAAGATTTTAAAATGGCCCTTGATCTCAACAAACCTCGTAGTTATTCATTGTTTTATTATGGTACGCGAAGACAACAAGTGCTGCATACACGTTACATAATTAACTGGAGTTTTCTTAATAAACATGTATAATATAGAAATCTGGTTCCATCGCAACTTTGTAAATGCGGAACGATAGAAGACACAATTGAAATATCACTGGGCACATTACTGTATGGAGATGATAATCTTTCCTTTATAGATAATTATGTTTTCGATGCAGTTCATAGTTTCATCGAAGGCTCAGGAAGGTTCAGAATAGTAAATCCATCTGTTCTCAATGTTTCAATATGTTCTTTTTATATAAATAATATATTTTACCCTAGATACATCAACAGTTGTTTTTCTTAAATACACTGTGACAATGTGTTGAATAATCTATACTTTCGATAAAAGAGAAAACCTTATAATTTTGTGTCCATTGTATTGATTCATGCAACAAGTTTAATGAATAGTCTGTGGTAATGTAAGAGGACAAACTATTTTCTAGAAGAAGCTATATTGCTTACATGTTTTCACGGCAAACTATTTAATCAGCTTGCACGCAAATGAACAGTTAATGTAATGCACTTTCGTTTTTGTCATGGACTAAAGAAATCACATTCCAATCAAATATATTTATACAAAGGTATAATGATTTAATACTCTATGTTTATTGACACTTGGTCATTGAACAAGGTTATAACCTTTGCATTACAAACATTCAAAATGGATGATGTATGTGAATCTTGATGTGTTAAAGAAATAAAAATATGTCATACGTCTTGAAACGTCTTATAAAACACAATCAAAATCGAGGTATAGAAATATCTTTGTATATCTCTTTTATGCAAATCACTGCATAACACATATATTTTAATTTAGATTTCAGTAAAGCATAATCCGAGTTAAAATTGCTATTAAAATATCACTTTTTTCATAGACCTGCTGAAAATCGTGGTTATGCAGTGAAATATGCATGCATAATTTTAGAATCTACAAAAGATACATTGTTATTCGCGTATGTAAAACGTATATATTCAATAGTATTTATCAATTTAACAACATCTGTTAATTTGTAAATAATAATGCAACCATGTTGTTTCTATCAATATTGCAGTTTTTCTTGTGATTTGGCATTTGGAAAATATTAATAAAGCATTACAAATGCAGTCATAAAAACAACTGTTAGTGAGTACCTGGTGGAAAGTAAAAAAAATAAAAATACCTAAGACAAACATACGTATATATGCACGTATAAACAAATGAACACGCGGGCAAATGAAGGTAATTTATTTTAAATTTACTGATATGACTTTAAATTGGAGCATTCATATTATTATCTTTATTAAGTAATTAATGTATAAAGTTATGCAACCTTTCATAAATATATGTAAATTATGACATAAACAGTGTAAGATATTATTAAAGATGTGGCATAAATATGATTGAATCAAGATGGTTTATTCGCTTTAAAAACATATTATGGAGCTAAACGCAGTTATGAATAATTTTACATCGAGCAAAACAATATCCATAATAAACGAATTTCGCAGTGGAATAGTACGTAGGTCTTCTATAGGCTCACAACTAGACTCAGCATTACACAGCTCCATCTCAGGGAGAACGTGTTTGGTAATTGTTAAACTGATGTTAAAACAACAGACAGTGAGCAACATGATAGGCGAAAACTTGTCCAATCATTTCAAAATCTAATTAAGATGGTACTCTAATTATAGAAGAGCTCGTGATGCGATTGATATGAAGAAATTGATGTTATGAGCATTACGATATTCGGGCGACGAATTGTTGAAACTTAAATAGTGTTCACACTTGCATTACTGTTCAAGATGGGCCTCAAGATAAATAGTTCCTTGTAGAGTTATGTGCATTGTTACTCATAGAAAGCATCAAACTTAAGAATATATTATAATGTTTTTTTGATGAGTTTTGAATAAATGACCAATCGTCTTTTATTCATTAACGTTTGCATAAGATAACAACCAACACACTACGTTTTCTCCAAAGATATAATTGATACATATATGTATAGGTCAACCTAGTCCTTTTTGGTACGAAAACAGCCCGTGATAAATCTTTTTAAATGTAAACAAGTGCTATTTGGAATGAAGGCACATGTATGTTTAATATTGTTCAATTATTTTTGCCAATAAAATATAAAAACAGGCATACTTTGGCGTTATTAAGCAGCCTATTTACCCAATGGTTACCTAACGAAGCCTCTATCTGATTATTTCTAGGTTTGCTCAAGATACTTTCGTTTCAAAACATATAAACAAACAAGCTGATTGATATTTCACATGTTTATCACTTAAATAAACATGACATTTTTACCATAAATCGCTAAAATACAAATGTAATTTATAACATTGACAGTGTTCTTTACAGCGGTACAATATTTTAGTTATGACCGAACTCAAAAGTATAAACATAAGATACTTTTAATAGAGATATAGCCAAATTAAAACGTGTATAAACACCGATAAGCAACCTTCATCTTAGAGATTATGGTTCACTTTCTTTTTTTTTCAGACAAACATCCATGCAAGTTTACTGTTATTGTATAAGGCATTTGATTTAATTGTACGTTTTATGTTAAACCATTAAAGCACACGTTTAAAAATGCTTAAAGTTGATAAGATGTTTATTTATACAATACAATTTTAGCATAAAAATAAGGATCTGTTTACCTTTACAATTTCATCAATTTAGTTTCAGGAACGTAAATTTCCCGGCCATATATATCTGTACCATGATAAATAATTACGTCTGATTATTTACACAAAGTTGTTACGTGAAAAAGTGATGTACCGCTATACGCCGACTAAATTTATTACGTGATGATGATAGACGTCCTATATGTATATGGATCCCATATGCCAAAGCTATCGTTTTTTAGGAAACCAAAGTAACTGATTCATATAAACACAATTAGGACTTTATTTTTGTACAAATAATATCGAACTTATCTGTTACCACCCCGCATCAGAACACAGTTATTGCAAAAACACAGTGGAACTTGTTAATCGTTATCCCTGAAAGATACTGAGGTGCTAAAAGACTGGCACATCCAATCGTATGTTTTCCGTAGTTATCAATTCACAATCTTTATGATTTCATAAGAGCATGAAAGTTTTGCCAGAATGGTTATTCTAAAAGGTATCAATTATTTACAGTGCTAATATATGTTTAGTTATGACCGAACTCAACAGTACAAACATAAGATGCGATATCAGTTGTGCCATTATCAGACGTACCGATTAACTGTGCAGAACCTGTCTGTGGCAGTTTTCTGCAAAGAAATTAAAATACATTATCCATTGGATAATTAAAAACTGAGTGCAATGTCTGATGAATTGCTTAGACTATGATTTTAATGCTATTACTTTCTAACTTATATCAACTGAATATCAAATACAGAAAAGGCGACTAAGACATTACGATTACCGATTCTTATATACAATACACATTTCCCGGTATGTAACAATTTTCCGTGCTTGATGTCTCGAATCCTTGAGAATGAAGTTAGTCTGATAAACGGCCTGTCGAATGTTCATGATTAGCTTCGGAATATCAATCAGGGTCCTTAAGTAAATAGTTAGCTCAGAACACATCTTATAGAAATGTTTTAATTTACCAGTGTCGGTTATAGTCTGAATTAAATTGAAAGGTTGCTATGTAGTTCTTGATAATGTTTATAAATATCAAACTCACAGCCTTATAATTCAAATAACCGCAACAAAAAGAATACATTTCATTTTAATCTTTATTAAGTATTGGAATCACTCAATATTCGGATGCAANTTTATGCTTTTCAAACGGACTGTTTTGCGGTACCAAAAGGCTCATTATTAATTTTATTTTGCAAGCTTCATTTTAACCTATACAAAGCATGTATGTTTCAAATTGGCGGACATGCCTGAATGCACTAACTGCTATTGATATAAGCCATCAATTATATTTGATAAAATGAAAATTAAGGACGACGAAAAGTAATGTAAGCAAATACACTTATCTAATGCCAGTGTTTTGTAACACACAAAGAAACTTGTCATTCGTTTTCCAAGACCGCAATGTTGGCTTACGTGTACCAAAATAATAGAATCCATATAATTGCAGCAGGCCATAAATGACGCGCCAAACGGCTGTCTTGTGTATTGTACAGAATTGAGCGTTCAAGTACGATACTTGACGTCCTGCCAGACGGGAACTTCTTACAGTATTCGTTCTCAGTATTTACATGACGTAATTGATGGGCTAACACCAAGTACAAACAAATAAAGTACTGTACTAACAGAAGATAACATTCTCACATGAATTAACTGAGAAACAATCAATGTTTTTCTCTACAAAGGACGAGGTCCCAAAGAATCTGAAAGTATGATTGATTATACTCATTTACAAGCAATTTCTCTGCTGGAAGTGTCCAATTAGTTCAGACACTCTGTATTAATACAATGTCAATGTCGGCAATTTACCTTGGAAATATCAATCAGGGATATTGTTAATATATTTAGCTTAGGAAAAGTGCGAGGTAAATGTTTATATTATCGAGTCACCATTAACTCAGGCTTTCATGGATAACAAGACTTCTGCAATAAGATATGGCCAGAAAAACAACTTCGTTTAAACAACTAGTATAAATATTGGTGTACATATGATTATCAAATATTTATTCATTATACTTGTATTTGGAATGCTATTAATCACATGCAGATTAAATATAATTTTACCAAATGTAAGTTTACAAGATTGTTACTGAAAGATGTAAAACTCGTCGTGCAATAACATTATTTTTTGAAAATATAATGTGATTAAGAATTAAGATAAAATTTCATTCCGAGCACAGTTAATTTCATCTTTGTACAACATCCACATATTCGATTTTGCCTATTGTGCGTTTCAATAATACTTTACAATACTTAATATGTTTTCTTGCGAGCTTTGCAATTGAGATGTATAGTTTAGATGTGTCATGATATTATAACATAAACGTCTTAGTTACCTCCGAAATCATGAAATGACAACCATTTTATTTACGCAATGACGCATGTATATGTATTGTATCCAATCAGACTTTAAATGCCTTACTTACCTGGCAGTATGTAAATTGGCAACAAAACGTTAATCATGTTTTTCTGTCAAAATGACTAGAACATTGCATACTTGTTGTTGCTTATCGTTTTCTGTGATTACAAACAAAAATGCGACTGAACGACGTAGTATCTGAAACAATAAAACTATAAAAAGGGATTTTTTATAAAACAAATTGTTAAAGATAATTGGCACTTAAGCATCACTCACAGCAGGCAGAGTGCAACAAATGAATGATTGTCTGTCATAAATGAAATTTGCCTTTTATTACACACATTCTGTAATTGTTTCTGTCTTGTGTACATGGTCATTGTATTGTTTTTCTCACANCATACAAGTCACTGACATATTCATTTCCGAAACTACGTAGTGAGACAGGGCTTTCTTTGTTTTATTTCGGAAATACATCTAACTTTATTGGGACATAATACACAGCAACCATACTATTAGTTTTAATGTCTAATTTACAATCAGTTTTAATTTACACGGAATATAAATGTGCATTGTATTGGCAGTTATGCAAAATCATTTTTCTGAATCGATTTATAATCTTTTTAAATTGTGATTTGGCTTTTTATTGCAGACATTTGTTGAACATTATTTAAGAAAGACATACTTTTACAATTAAATTTGGTGTTTGGGGTGAAATACTTAGATAATTACAAGGTTTTGTTCCGCTAATGTTGTCTTATAAACAATAAATTTGCCTACGGCCCACCTATCATTTTACAACATGGTAATAAAATCTCCGTCGTCCTAAAATATAAACGTATTTGTCCCGTGATTTAACGTGCGTCTTGCGGTTTAAACTACTATCATTTATGCTTTTCAAACGGACTGTTTTGCGGTACCAAAAGGCCAATTATTAATTTTATTTTGCAAGCTTTATTTTTAACATATACAAAGCATGTCTGTTTTAAATTGGCGACCATGCCTTAAGGCACTAACTGCTATTGATATAAGCCATCAATTATATTTCATAAAATGAAAATTAAGGACGACGAAAATTGTATCCATCTTTATTTACCACATAAGAACGACATGGAAATATGCGATTGTTTACGTATATAAAACACACTGCAGTCGCCGCTGAATTTGATATTGTTAGTAATGATGATAATTATGACATTAACTATCTATGAACTAATAATGAAATATGACATGTAATAAGCAACAAGTGGCTAATTGATCATTAAATTCGTCTACGAATCTATTGTAATGTAAGCAAATACACTTATCGCATGACAGTTTTTTGTAACAAATAAAGAAACTTGTCATTCGTTTTCCAAACCGCAATGTTAACTAACGTGTACCAAAAAAACAGAATGCATATAATTGTAGCAGCCGATAAATGACGCGCCAAACGATTGTCTTGTGTATTGTACAGCATTGAGCGCTCAAGTACGATACTTGACGTCTTGCCAGACGGAAACTTCTTACATTATCCATTCTGTGTGTGTACATGACGTCATTGATGAGCGAACACCAAGTACAAACATATTAAGTATTGTGCTAACAGAGGATAACAGTACGCATGTGTCTCACATGAATTAACTGAGAAAAATCAATCAATGTTTTTCTCACCAAAGGACGAGGTCTCAGAGTCTATGAAAGTATTATTGATTATACTCATTTACAAGCATTGGGTTTACTGGAAGTATCCAATTATTACAGACACTCTGAATAAATACAATATCAATGTTGGCAATTCACCTTGGAAATATCAATCAGGGCTGTTGTTTATATATTAAGCTTAGGAAAATTTATAAGTAAATGTTTATATTAACCAGTTTGTCTATCATAATATTTTCATTTCATCGGTGTACATCACCCACATATTCGATTTATCCTAGTGAGCGTTTTAATGATACAAACTATGTTAGGATGCGAGCTGTGCAATGTGATGTATAGTTAAGATGTGTCATGAAATAGTAACATAAACGTTTTAGGCAAAATAAAAAATAATGAAATGATAAACTTTCTTTACGCAATTATGCACATATATGAATGGTGTCCAATCAGACTTTAAATACCGTACTAATCTGGCAGTAAATAAATGGGCAACACAACGTTAATAATGTGTTCCTGTCATGCCAAAATGACTGTAACATTGCATACGTACTGTTGTAAATATAAGCAAAGTGAAACGTCAGATCCATCAGTATGAGAAACACTTTCTTATAGGACGAGGTATTTTCCTGTTTGGAAGAAAACTTGGTATGTAATGCTGTACTGAGGTGGATATATCTGTTTTACTGACAGGGCATGTGATTTGCTGGGAACCACGATTTATAGATGTAAATATATGTACGTTGTATGCGGTTACACTCGTACGACCACTGACAGACGGATATATCAAAGCAATCATTAAGATTCTGTGAATATTTATAAAAACATTATCATTCATTTATATCACAAATAATATGTGGATTATTTTGGTTTAACCAAGCACTGTATGCAAGAACAATTATTTAACTATGCTTCTGAAGTGGAACCAAGAACTCACAATAAATTGCATAATAAACGGGTGTGTGTATTCATAAAAAGCAAAGCAATCACAGACCTTGCTTTCGAAATATATATATATTATAGTGAAAACGGGAAAAACCTCATATTGTGAACGTATTTACAATTCATCAACGACTTGCAACAGCTGTTGCCTTAGAGAGATTTCAACGAAGTTCATACTTTTTGTGTACTCTACTTTAAAAATTATCCAAATCAACAAGTGAGCCCAACTTTCTTAGACGCGCTGATATTAGCCCTTAAATGAACGCAATACACGTTTTTCGTAAATCCCTTCTTATGGACAAGATTTAAGAACCCAGCATCATAAAATATTAAAATTCCACACCGAAGTACATTCCGCATCTCAGGAAGAGGTCGTAATACAATATGTGGTGTAAAAATGGCAGACAACATATTACAAATCATGTTCTTTCGATGATAATATTGAATATACATATACGGAAAAAATGATTCAAGTCATATTTGCGATTGGAAATGGCGAAAAAGTATGTATATTAATAAAAGGACACGAGCTCATTTTGCACACAGTCGCAGCAATTAAAGATGTAGTTAAGCAATTAAAAAAACTTGTTCACAGATTTTGGCATGTTTTTAAGTTTGTCATTAAATGCTTTAAATTGATAAATATAAACATCAGAACTAAAGAGGTAAAATATAAAAACAAGAATAAAAGTTAAAACAAAAAATATATAAAAATAAGTTAACCACACCAGGGCTCGAACCACTGACCCATGGAGTAAAAGCGAAGTGCCGAAACCACTCAGCCATCCGTTTCACGTGTTTATGTGTGTAATTCAGAGTTGATGTTCTTATCGTCGTTGAGTCTTTACGACTTCATTATGTGCGGACCTGGCCATCCGTCTTCACATGGGTTGCCATTTATTTTATACTTTGTATAACTGTCTACGTGTTGTTACAAAATATAACGATAACACAAGAAATCGATATTTTTAGATCGTTTCGCGTCTGAGACGCTTTATAATTTTATCAATTTTTAACGATGATGTTTCGTAAACTAAAGTGTATTTTCAGTATTAGTCTGCAACATTAGTGTTATTTCGCACACTGATGTACATGTACATTGTTGATTTATTTCTTGAATCTGTGACAACAGTTGAAAAATTCTCATTTTGATAAACCTTGAACAAGTCCCTTTGAAATAGATCCTTAATTATGCCTGCAGCTCGTGTTCAGTTTACACTGTACACCGTTACGCCTAATTGCTTAATAAACTGTATATTAAGATGTGTTTGTATGTATATTCACACTATAATAATTCACACGTGCTGCGTATGACGTAATTACAATCGTAACATCACATTGCAGCGACATTTTCGCGACGATTTAATGCCAAAATTAACATTTCACACAATTCGTTTGCTATACATTATTTGGCATGTATGCACATTGATTGTAAATTCCAAACTTATAACTGATTTATAACATGTTTTTATAAATTGATAAACATTCGTCTTTAATTCGTGTAATATTTCATAAGATAACATCAAACACACAACGTTTTGCCCAAAGATATAATTTATACATTAATGTGTTGGTCAACCTAATCCTTTTTTTGTACGAAAACAGAACGTATTAATGTTATAATTGTGTAACAAAATGCACTATTGGCAAAACAAGCACACGTATGCTTAATATTGTAAGATTATTTGTGCCAATGTAATATAAAAAAAAAACAGGCATTATTCTGGAATATAAAGCAGCCTGCGTATTCAACGGCCACAGAAACTCATGGTTACCTGACGAAGCCTCTATCGGATATGTTCAAGCTTTGCTTAAGATATTTTTCCTTTTCAAAAGATATAAACAAGCAAGCTGATTAATATAACAAATGTTTATCGATAAAATAAAAATGTAATTGATAAAACACAAATCGCTAAAATAGACACGTAAATAATTATTTTGACAGTGTTTACAAACATAAGATCTTTTAAATAGAGATATTGGCAAACTTAAACGTGTATAAACACTGATAAGCAACCTTCTTTTGAGAGAATTTGGGCCACTTTCTTTTTTGCAGACAAACAACCTGAAAGGTTTACTGTTATGGTATAATGCAATTGATATAATTGTATATGTTATGTTAAACCATTACAGCAAACGTTTTTAAATGCCTAAGCTTGATAAGATGTATATTTATACAATACAATTTTGGCATGAAAAGAATGATCTGTTTGCCTTTACAATTTCAGCAATCTAGTTTCAGGAACGTAAATTACCCAGTCAGGATATCTGTGCCATTTAAACTAAAGACGTATGATTATTTAAACAAAGTTTTTACATGAGAAAGTGATGTACCGATATACGCCTTCTATTATCTTCTGTGCTTACTTCTGAGTGTGTACGGAGTAACGCAAATTACTGCAAAACATTCTCGGGTACTGAAGTGCGCACGTGTGAACCATTACGGCTTTGCGTCGTCAAGTACAAAACACATCCCATTGGAGAATTACATATTTACTTAATCAGTTATTTTTTAGCCTCGCTCTGTGAAAAAGGGGTTTAATGGATGTGCGTTAAGACTCGTCCGCTTTCATGGTATTTTTTGTTTCAAAGAAGTCTCCTCTTAGCAAAAACCCAGTTTAGGCGGAAAGTGTCGTCCCTGACTAGACTGTGCGGACTTCACAGGCTAATCTGGGACGACATCTTACGCATGCATTTCACCCTTTTTTCTCAGAGCATAACTCATTTTTATGTAAAAATTAAAGTCGTCTTGTCGTTCATGAGTTTAACAGTGTTTTGATATAAAGGCCTTGTTCAGTAGAATAGCAGTTGACAAAAGAGTCGAACACATTATGTGAAGTCACATGTTTTAAAGTAGAAAACAATTGACTACTTACTTGTATCTCAAGACGCGTTACATTCATACACCACAAGACTTATTGACTTTTGACATATTCTCATTCATTCTTATTTAATAACTGTTGTGTGTACCACACACTAGGTTACTGCTCATTGGCGTTGTGGATATGGTGCCCGCCTAGCGACCGGGAGGTCACCGGTTTGATTCCTACTGTGGGAGCTCTCTTTAGATCTCCCTCAAAGACACCAAGTACTGGTTCTAGTCCAAGGAAACGGACTCGAGAGCGTTTCAATAAACCTTCGTTTTTTACGATATAATCGATCTTAAATAAATAGGTTTAAACTAACAGCTCATTGTGTTCCTCGTGTTACTAATTAGGGCATCTGTATTAGTTCTTAATCCGAATTAAGACGTTTCAAATAAGCTAAATATATTTCTCTCTTTAAAATATTTGATACTGTAATTTACTGATAATTATGTCTGTGATATGTGTATGATTTTGGACACTCTTATCATAGCGATAAAAGTTTATATACATATTGTACATGATTTACATGTATACATGTATAATTTTTAGAGTAGAATATATAGCTATTTTGTGTGTGTTAACTTATATCAAAATTCATTTAGACTCTATTTCATGGAGCTAAATGACAAGGACCACAATCGAAATAAGTGCTCACTTTGTGCGTTATCATTAGTATCATGAAGCGTGTCATGGACCTTAAAATCCCATAAGTAGTTTTCAGAAGTTNTATATCGTTTCGCGTCTGAGACGCTTTATAATTTTATCAATTTTTAACGATGATGTTTCGTAAACTAAAGTGTATTTTCAGTATTAGTCTGCAACATTAGTGTTATTTCGCACACTGATGTACATGTACATTGTTGATTTATTTCTTGAATCTGTGACAACAGTTGAAAAATTCTCATTTTGATAAACCTTGAACAAGTCCCTTTGAAATAGATCCTTAATTATGCCTGCAGCTCGTGTTCAGTTTACACTGTACACCGTTACGCCTAATTGCTTAATAAACTGTATATTAAGATGTGTTTGTATGTATATTCACACTATAATAATTCACACGTGCTGCGTATGACGTAATTACAATCGTAACATCACATTGCAGCGACATTTTCGCGACGATTTAATGCCAAAATTAACATTTCACACAATTCGTTTGCTATACATTATTTGGCATGTATGCACATTGATTGTAAATTCCAAACTTATAACTGATTTATAACATGTTTTTATAAATTGATAAACATTCGTCTTTAATTCGTGTAATATTTCATAAGATAACATCAAACACACAACGTTTTGCCCAAAGATATAATTTATACATTAATGTGTTGGTCAACCTAATCCTTTTTTTGTACGAAAACAGAACGTATTAATGTTATAATTGTGTAACAAAATGCACTATTGGCAAAACAAGCACACGTATGCTTAATATTGTAAGATTATTTGTGCCAATGTAATATAAAAAAAAAACAGGCATTATTCTGGAATATAAAGCAGCCTGCGTATTCAACGGCCACAGAAACTCATGGTTACCTGACGAAGCCTCTATCGGATATGTTCAAGCTTTGCTTAAGATATTTTTCCTTTTCAAAAGATATAAACAAGCAAGCTGATTAATATAACAAATGTTTATCGATAAAATAAAAATGTAATTGATAAAACACAAATCGCTAAAATAGACACGTAAATAATTATTTTGA
>VMBQ01009115.1:0-16230 GCA_007657795.1 Dreissena rostriformis
GCAGATGACAAATTTCCCAGCATGCAAAGGGTTAAATTTGCAAAGCTCCGTCGGTAAAAGTTCTTGCTATTACCTGAATTCCTGCAATGATATCCCAGCGAAGTTGGAAACTGGTTTACATTGGGTCAAACGCTGGGTCAATAAGTCAAGTTGAAGAAATAGCTTGAGAGCACTGTTATAGTCACATTTGTTTGCGCAATCTTTATAAACAAATTGCTCAGAACATATGTTGTTATGATTTCCCCTGCAAGTGAGACAATAAATTAAATGATCATTTGTTGTTCATATGCTATTTATTGGATTTTTTTTAGGAAATGTGTTTGTTTTAGGGGGGACAAATCACCATTTTTTGTAACTTGGAAAAAAGCATTACTTCGGTGGTAATTTTAAAGGGACTGTCAACCACGAATTACGAAAAAAGGAAAGTTCTAAAATACCATATTTTTCTACAATTATTAGTTTATATTGGTTAAAATATCACGACTGTTTTATTACATTACTTGAAAAAAGTTGTTAAGTTTTCATATTTAAAGTATATTCGGTAATAAATTTTACTGGGTATGTCTACCAGGTAACTACCAGTTAACTATAAATAACGCAAGTAGATTGATCATCATCGTCACGTGGTAAACCCAGGAATGCAAATTGTGCATGCGTAGTGAATTGTATATATTTTATATATTAAATGATCAATCTACTTGCGTTATTTATAGTGTGTATATCGTTATGTAACCTATTTATGCAATGTGCTTTCGATTTCACATCGCAAAATTTTATTACCGAATATACTGAAAATATGATTTTTTTTTCAAGTATTGTAATGTATATGTCATTCGTGGCTGACAGTCCCTTTAATAAAAAAATATCTGCAAGTATTAGGGCACTTTTCCTTATAAGTCTATAAGAAAACTTTGCTCAGAAGAGTTAAGATCCTTGGGTCTCAGAAAAATTTATAGTGAACATAACTATATAGATTTTAGCATGTGCTTGCTTTGTTTAAAAATTATGCTTTCTTTTCTGCCTATAGTTGTCCAGTAACCTCTTTCACAAAATTTATCAGATAACTGGCATACTAAAATGTTTTGGAACATAAACAAACCTGTTTTTAAAGCTTTTGTATTTTCTGTTCACAGGTACATTTGACCTCACAAATGTCATGAACTCGACGTATTTCTTCAGCTAATCATATAGTTTGTGGTGCTGATGGGCTTTCAGTGGTGCGTCATGATTGCAACGTTGGTTTCCACACATCACTATGCGAGGTTGTTTAAGAAGAAAACATGCTGATTACATTGGGAAACGATAGCAAAAGAACTGAGGTGGAAATAAGTGTCAGTTGTGCTTATAGCTGAACCATGTCATGATCTGGGATATTCAGGAAAACATGATCAGCCTCAACATTCAACCATTCACCGCAAAATAACACCTAAGCCAGGGTTGGTTGTGTGTCTTGATATCTCAACCAGTTTCTACGCGTCATGCTTTGTGATATTCAGGAAAACAGGATCAGCCTCAACATTCAACCATTCACCGCAAAAAAACACCTAAGCAAGGGTTGGTTGTGTGTCTTTATATCTCAACCAGTTTCTACTCGTCATGCTTTGGAATATTCAGGAAAACAGGATCAGCTTCAACATTCCACCATACACCGCAAAATACCAGTGGATGAATATTGCGTATGTCAGTGGTGCTTTGCTTGTCCACCTTTATAATCACATGCTTGGTTGATCAGGGCAGCAAAGTGTTGGAGACGCATTGACACAGCAACAATTAGGTGAGGTAATCGATTGCATCCTGGATTAATCAGGAAAGCGTGACAATACAGACAAAATTGCAAGACGAACAAGTCATAACTGAATGAGTTGTGTCAGGATTATAACTAAATGATGTTTAAAGATGGGCACGTGTGTCGAATGTTTTTGCTGACTTGGACACGCAACCAATGAAATTCCAAATGAATCATCAGAACAAAGTTTTGCAAGCCTAAGCCCTCAAGAAGTTTAGACTAACATGAGTTCCGACTATGTGCACTGCCATTTCATAAAGCTTTTGGTTGCAGCAATTATTAATAAGATCAATTTAATTTGTGTACAAACAGTGTTCATGAATGGTTCAAAGAACCAATGTAGTAGTTATTTGCAGAGAAACCACCCATGTGATTCTACAAGAATTGATTTTTGGAAGTAAACATTCTTATTAAAATGTCTTTTTCTCAATTAATTTTTCATGATTCCCAATTAGCTTTGTACAATCAGATTATTTAGTTCTTCGTTACCTTAGCACTTTTGTTTTGAATTTGTGAGTGATGTGTTTTAATATGCATGCAAAGAGAAAAACCTTTATTTAATTTATAAATATTAACACAAATAAAGGAATGTTTTACACATGTATAAATATTTGCCTTGTAAAGGATTATTATCACAGTGAATGTGTTCATGAACAGTGCATATGTTTTTTTTTGTTTTTTTTTTAAGAAATGCATATTTTANTTTTTTTTTTTTTTTTTTTTAAGAAATGCATATTTTATACGATTGATTGTAATAGTTTATAAATTTCATAACTAAAATTTACCTTGATAGGAACTGCTAATAAATTGAAAAAACAGATTAACCCGCTGTGTTGTTTCATGGTTTACTAAGTACAAAAAGGATTAGTTTATTCTCACATTTAATTTACATTGACCCGCGTCATGCACAAATTAGTCTTATGTCATATGCAGCCTATGAAACCGAAGACCAGCTTCCTCATCCATGCAGTTTGGTCAGGAGCAACCCTTTCCGCTAATGAGACCACGAAACATTACGTGACTATACAGGCCTCGAAGAATCCACTCGACCGCTCGCATTTGCGATTGAAGTTGACGGTCGGCTAGTAAAACTCCTGCCACATCAATACAAATTGCGGACTGTTTTTCGAACGAACAAAAAATAGGTTTAGTTCACAAAGAAATTGCACTTTCGTTTTGACAATGAAAAATGACGTCACGGGCACAGTACAAATAATTCTCGAAATCGGCTGCGCTTGTTTCATAGATGTCAGTGCTCTTAGCTAATCGATTAATAGTGAAAAAGACGGTTAAATATATTTGTAATTCAGTGAAGAATAAAATTTCATTTTAATGTAAATATCAATCAAATTAAAAAAAATACATAACGGCTAATTTATTTCGTGTTGACCTTTTGTCTCAATATAAGGCGCAAAAATAATGCAGTTTCGATTTTTTTTTCTATATACTATATATACTACTTAGTATATATAGTATATAGAAAAAAAAGTCGAAACTTTTTCCTGTGCATGATTGTACAACGTAGATCATTTGCATGGAAAGCGTCAATCGGAAACCCTCGGACAATTCCGCCATAACGGATGGTGTAGCCCACTGTCCGAAGCGTTCAGATTGGGAAAGCGTGGGAGTATTGATTGTTGTACATACACACTTAGAACAAGTCAGGGGATTTACGCATGTTCAGTGGGAATATTGCATCAAATCTATATCACTTATACCGAAATTCTTTTGAAACTTTAGAAAAAATGGCAATATTTGTGTTTTGAAATTCTGAGCACTTTTATCGTCAATATTTACCAGAATTTGCTTTTAAAAATGGAATAAACGGGATTATCAGGTAATGAATAGAAACTGGAAAAGTAGTTTATAGTAAGCAGTAATAGAGTCGGAATGATACGGATGTATGGGGGAATCGTTCGAGTCGGGATTTTCCTATCTATGCGGGAAAGGTTTAAAACAATTAAAAATTAAACATATATGATAGATAGTTTAAGTTTAGAAAAAGGTTCTGGTTGACCATTACTATAAATATAGATATTTTTAAAAAATGCAGCGCGAGAAGATTAAAGTGAAGGGCGAGTGGATTGTCATGGTTACTCGCCCTACAGGGCGAGTGGCTCTGGAAAAATTCTTCGAGGCCTGCTATAACAGACAGGGTACTTCCTGCCCATACTGCCGGAATTTGCAGGCTGGTCTTAAGCTGCTCAGGGCCGTTTATGGCATAAGATCAGTTTTCACATGCCCTGTCTCAGTTATGCAATGACTGCCAAAACTCCACAAAGCAGTATTCCTACATACACAGACGAGAACTTCATCTATCATAATTATACCCCGCTAAAGGCAGATATATAGAATTTGCGTTATCTGTTAGTTGTTCCATCTGCCCGTCTGTCACAAACTTTTAAAGCCTATATCTCAGAAACTATGTAAGTTATCTACTTGAAACTTCATGGGTGTATAGATATTGATGAGGAGAAGTGCCATGCACAAGAACCATAACCCTATACTTTCTAAAATAAAAGTAATTGCCCTTTGTTCATTTATGATGTAACTCTTCAGAGCTATATCTCAGATATGATACAAGATTTCAACATCAAACTTCATGGGTGTATCGATATGAATGAGGAGAAGTGCAGTGCACACAAATCATAACCCTTCACTTTCTTAAATATGAGTTATTGCCCTTTGTTGTGCTCTTTAAATACAATTCTACCAAACATCAAGGGATTTGTACCCATCAATAAAATAAAAAAATTGGCGTGTTCATTCAATGAATCTGCTTGTAAAATAATAAATGACAGCAAATTGTATTTAAAATTATAATTTATAATAAAGAATAGTAAGGCTCCAGAAAACAATTGAACAAAATTTATTTCTATTCCTTTACAATTAAAACTATTAAAAATATTGACATCTTTTCCAAGAACAAGACAAAGAATCCAAACAATTCTCATCATTAAGTTTGTATCATAAATGATGTTGTCCAGTGCAAAACTAAATTCATTTTATACTGACAATCCACACAATAACATTAACGGAGATAAAAATTCATGATAATCTATACAAAAGTTAAGCTTTGCAATATACATGACTGCATAAAATGTAATACATTATAAATAATTGACTATACTCTGGTAACTAACCAGAAATGTCCATAAGTCAGTTACAGCAGGAAATAAGCTTTTTTATTCAACAACCCATATTCATAATGGTCACAAAAACTGATAAAATAAAACGTAACGAAAAATGTCTTATTAATATTGGCATTATAGCGTTGTTCAGTGCCATGTGTACTCCAGTCAGTTCCTAAACCTTTGCTGCCACATCAGCCTTGGCCTTTGCCTTGTTGGCATCGTACAGGGCCATCATCTTCTTCATCTCACCAATAGCTTTACCAGGATTCAAGCCCTAAAATAGGAAACATGCTAAAAATTTTGTTTTTCCATTCATTCAAGACGTAACTGGATAATAATGCATACAGAGAATGTTCCTTATATCACCAATGGCAAGACTGGGTTCAAGCCTTGATATTGACCCATTTCGAGGTCCTTACATGTAACTCTCACCTGAGGTCATGGACACTAGTTTTTGACTTCACTTGACCCAGATCAAACACAGCAATAATATTGTCAAGATAAACATTCTTACCGAGTTTCATTAGGACTGACTGACTAAATGTGCCCCTAGAGTTGTATCAAGTTTTTTTTTTTAAAGATTTGACCTGGGGACTTAGTCTCTTGGCGCACATGACTAAGAATCGAAACTGGCCTAGTTAAGACAAGTATCCTGACTAAGTTTCATCAATATTAAATTATAAATAAGGACGTCTAGAGTGCAAACAAGATTTCTTAAGATTTGACACTGTGACCTAGTTTTTGACGTACATAGATATTTTTGAGAGAAAAAATTCTCAGCAAGCTTCATCAAGATTGGATGAAAAATAAGGCCTCTAGTGCAACAACCAGCTAATACTGTAATTGACGACACATGACAAAAGACGGACGCTGCTAGGTTTGTCATATCAATAGCTCACTTCCGGCTCAGGTGGCCTAACAAATTAGATGCTGAGAAAAGATGAGCATGACAATGCATGACGTACATAATTCAGAAAGTGCTCTTCTATCTTCCTTCTTCCTTCCTTCCTGACTTCCTATCCTTTATTTCATAGTTGACAGGGAAAATACCCTTTTGTTTTAGTAGGTGTATTATTAGTAACACTGTTAGTAACTGATGGTGTATAGGATATACATCCTCAGTTATTTCATACCACACGAGAGCGAAGCTTGAGTATGGTATGACATTACTGAGGGTGAATATCCCAAACACCATCAGTTTCTAACAGTGTAACGATTATATCTTACCGACTACCTTTATAATATAATATATTATATATTATATTATATATTAATAACAAGACTTATCTAGCAGTTTATCGAACAGACACCATTTTTTAAGGTTGATAGGAGTATTACTCTGGGTGTATGGAAATTACACCATGGGCACGTGACCGCTCTAAGCCGATTGGATAAGGTCATTTTTGTAGGAGGTGAGATATATAGGTATACATGTATATTAAAGACCTATATTAAACTAAACACCTTTTCAAGTGCAGGGACTAGGGCTAGGCCTTTGTTACCTTGGGACAGGTCTTGGTACAATTCATGATGGTGTGACATCGGTACACAGAATACTTGTCCTCCATCATGGCTAGACGCTCATCAGTGTAGTCATCACGGGAGTCCACCATCCACCTGCAACCAGGCACACAATTCATAAGTAGAGACTCGTTATGGGAAAACTCGGCTTAATGCATGTCCATACAGTGTCGTCCCAGATTAACCTGTGCAGTTTGCACAAACGAATAAAGGACAACACTTTAAGCCTTAACCTTTTTTTGCTAAGAAGATACTTCCTTTAATTGAGATACCATACAAGTGGAGAGTGCCGTCCCAGATTAGCCTGTGTGGACTGCCCAGGCTAATCTGGGATGACAATTTACGTACATGCATTAAGGCCAGTTTTACACGAATGGGGATCAGTAGATACTTGTCTATCAAGGACTGACATGACAAATTATGGGAACTTAGTAAAGTGATAATAAGTAGCATGGACGATGATGGTGTTACATAATCCAGTCCATATACTACAAGTAATAGTTCTTGAAAACCCTCACACAAAGAGACAGACAGATCTATGACCTACTGTAACTAAGTAAAACCTATCACTTTGATAGAATGAGAGACCAGAAGCATTACCTACAATTATCTGATACTGATCCATATGCATCATCCATGAGTGTTTTAAATAAAATACAATTACAGTAAAAGAACAGGCCAGGAAACAATT
Organism: Dreissena rostriformis; assembly: GCA_007657795.1. Classification (NCBI taxonomy): domain Eukaryota; kingdom Metazoa; phylum Mollusca; class Bivalvia; order Myida; family Dreissenidae; genus Dreissena; species Dreissena rostriformis. Next base: position 7,133 of record VMBQ01009115.1, read on the forward strand.
TAAATGTGTGACAATTTTGAGCTAGTAAAAGATTATAAATTGCATGTAAGCTAGCTAGACTCTTAGCCAAAAATGTGATATAAGGATAAGCATGATGTCAACCCACCACTGGTTAAAGTAGTGAAGTAGGTAAATCGCTTATAGTGGCAATTCAGACTTGTTAAATATGATATCTCACCGTTGTTATATAAATGAAATATGATTTAATATGGGAAAAAACTACATTAACATAAACACTACAAGACTTAGTCGGTGCGAGGAGGAGTAAATAAGAGGAGTTACCTGTATGCCTGCATGAGCACGGCTGGGCCGAGGTACTTGTCTGAGTTCCACCAGTAACTGGGACACGATGTGGAGCAGCATGCACACAGGATACACTCATAGAGGCCGTCCTAAAGAACATTTATACATCAACATTACAGTAGGATTAGAACACAGGGGTAAATAGGGACAAGGCCTGATGTGCAGCAGCACGCACACAGGAAACACTTGTATAGCCCGTCCTGAAGTACATTTATACATCAACATTACAGTAGGATTAGAGGTATATAGGGACAAGGTCTGATGTGGAGAAAAAAGCACTCGGGATACTAGGCCATCCTGAATGACATGCTCACAATTATAAACATGATTAAATACTGAGATGCCCCCTACACTCCACTTTTAGTCTCAAAACTCCACTAATGTAAAATACAAGCTGTTTTATGACCTAATTTGACTTTTGACCCCCAAGTGTGACTTTAAGGTAGACCGGTGATAAATGAGAAACATACCAACTACACATGGTTATCATAAGTGGTTAGTTATTTTACAATTGAATGATGAATGACAAAATAATAAAAAGTTTATTTGCCAAATTTTTAATCATAATATTGATGCAACAGGTGTGTCATTTGAATATCAGAGCCCCGTTGCTCAAACTTAAAGGTAACGGTCTATTAAATGTAGACATAGATTAATTCTACAATACAATTAATTAAAAAAGCAATTGTATTAATTTATGAAACATTTTCAAATTATTCAAGCAAATAAATTTGTTTTCAAGTAACACATATATTAAAAGGTTAACAATTATGTCACATAAATAACTTTTTTTCAAAATTTAATGGCTGTTAGCCTAACTGGCAACGGAATCCAGACCATAAACCGAACCATTACCTTTTGCCGCAGCAGCTATGAATACAGAAATAAAATCATGCTATCTCTAACCAGTTTAGCCCGGTCCTCCACACTCTGCAGGTACGACTCCTTGCCAATGTCCTCCTCCTTAATCCCCTTCTTCTTCAGGTACGGCTCAATGCTCTCATACTGGGCATAGAAGTTGGCCATGTCCTGAACATAGAATGGTGTACATACAGGTACGGCTCAATGCTGTCATACTGGGCATAGAAGTTGGCCATGTCCTGAACATAGAATCATGTACACACAGGTACGGCTCAATGCTGTCATACTGGGCATAGAAGTTGGCCATGTCCTGAACATAGAATCATGTACATACAGGTACGGCTCAATGCTCTAATACTGGGCATAGAAGTTGGCCATGTCCTGAACATAGAATAATGTACATTTAGAATTTAGCCATGTCCTGAACATTGAATCATGTACATTTAGAAGTTGGCCATGTCCTGAACATAGAAACAATGTACATTTAGAACTTGGCCATGTCCTGACCATAGAATGATGTACATTTAGAAGTTGGTCATGTCCTGAAAAAAGCATAGGTTGACTATGTCCTGAAGTAAGTTTAAGTCATACCTATTAAACTTCGTGAAATGTAAAGAATGACAACTATGAATGTTAAGAATGAGATCCACTAACTGATCAACTGACTTTAGCAAAAATAACAAAACCTGAGCATCATCAAATGGGCAACATTGTACGCTCACTTGGTTCCGTTCTTATGATCCTTAAATAGTTTGACAGGAGACAAAAATTATTATGTCCACCTTTATGTGTTACAATCAAAATGAACAACACAGTGATTCAGATAAAATTCCATGTTTGTAAAACTGCTGCATGGATTCAAATAAGCATTTAGCTCAATGCCATTGATATGAGCCTTGCTCTGTGAAAACGGGGTTACATACATTTGCGTTGTCATCCTAGATTAGCTTGTGCAGTTTGCACAGACTACTCAGGGGAAACACTTTCTGCTGTTATTGCATTTTTCGTTTAAAGAAAGACTCTTGACCAAAATCCAGTTTAGGCAGAAAGTGTCGTCACTGATTAGCCTGTGCGGACTGCACAGGCTAATCTGGGACGATACTTTATGCTCATGCATTTAACTCCATTTTATCAGAGAGCGACTTATAATAAATTTTTTGACAACAATAGGGATAAGGGCCCTACTGGATTCCACGTACCGGCACTAAGTCCTTGATCACGTACATGTGGGGCAGAGGATAGATCTTCAGTGTGGAGCTATTATCATTGATCTTGCTGCAATTTGAACATTGTAGATTGTAACAACATAAATATATTAGAGTTTAAAACATTTAATTTGTGATTCTGACAAAGCATTAATAAAGTTGCACATGTAAATCATGCATAAATGCATTTTTTTTATTTTTTTTTATACAACTGATTAATATACATTTTATCCAAAATAATTCAACCAATATCCATTGAAATTATTCAATTAGTTTATAGATTAAACTAAATTGTAAAAGAACTCAAACAAAGCCTTGGAAAACTGGAAATGTTTTATTGATATCTGACGAATGAACATAAATCCTTTATCAATAGCAAGCGGCAAATCTCGCACTATCAAAGAGGGTCAACATTGGTACTGCTCTCACCATAAACAAGCGAGAGTATTCTCCCCTCCTATGTTCATGGCACATGAGCCACAGATGCCCTCGCGGCACGACCTCCGAAAGGTCAAGGTTGAGTCCATTGTGTCCTTGATCTTGATCAGGGCGTCCAGAACCATCGGACCACACCTGCAGGCACATACAGGATTTAAATTGATTCTGCCACAGAAGGCCCCGTCCCATCAAAAATCTTCTGACAAATTGAAGTTCTTACTGAATTTTAGTTCAAGAAAAAAACTCAGCTTTTATGATTCTGATGTTCCTTAAATGAAAAGGAAATTTGAAAATCATAGAGATTGGTGCTTTCCGAATGGTCTTCTCCAAAAAGAGCATTATTACTCAAATGTGTGGTCCCATGTTTAATAAGATGAGCTCAAGGTCCCTTTTTTTATAAAATTCTTAAGTACGTGTACTTATAAATATTAACTTAACTTAAGCTACACTATTTTCATATTATAGTAGAGCATGTTACATATCATGTTAAGAAAATTTACTTATAAAGAAAAATATGTTGTTACATTTATATTTAAAAAATGTTTTTGACTAATAGGTTACCTTAGCCCATTATGGTATAGAGAATTAAAGAAATAATGAACAGGGTCCACTTGCTCAAACTAAAAAGGATGGTTAGGCTTATCGTATCTGCTAGCTTAATATGTTAATAAATTTGATATTGCAACCAACTTATACAGATTAAGTAAATATAAGCATGCAGTATTGAATATCAATATTTAATTCATGTAATTCTTAATAAAAGATTCTTTAATTTAAGTCCTTAGGATCAGGATTCAAAATGTCTATTGACAACTCTATCCAAATGTTGGAAGGCAGATTATTTGTTCAAGTTCAATAGTCTTTCTGACATGAAAATCAGATTAAAGGTCCTTATTGAAAAGTTGCATAAATGACTTTGCACCAGATACTTGAGATAGCATGAATTTTAAGTAGTTTAAGTTGTCATGGCACCAACTGGGTCAACAAAGATGAGTTACTTGGCAGCCCAGTTAGCAACTATTTTCACACCCTTTCACCTTTGGCGCCAAACATGTTTACTCAAACGATGCCCTAAGTCAAAACTCCAAAGCCTTCTATATAAGACATATTCAATACAATTTGGTATTTTGTATACTATAATGTTACATAAAACTGCTGTTTATGTGTGACTAACTGGTTAAGGTCGACTTCATAGACCTGCTGCTTTGGCTTATCTCCCGGCTTGTCAGGGTTCTGAAAGGGAGAAAAAGCAGCTATTTGAACTTCCACAAAGTTAATCATATTCTGTAATATCCTATCAAGACATCATTCTTGGATATTATGTGTTGAGCAGTTGAGCTATTTTATTTAAAAGAACATATGCTAACTGGTGAATGGTTGTGATATTCAGAGAAACACTCTCAAAGTGTCGTGTTTATATTTTTCTGACACTTTCTTAACTGAACTGTTTGTTTCATTTCTAGGTAAGTTATTTAAGCTTTCAAGTCATTTAGAATGTTCTAATTTTAAAATGTAATATGAGACACACAAATCTTGATTTTGAGTGGAAACCATGTTCTTATAAATTATATTTACTAACTCTGACCTTGACCCAATGTGCCAGTTATGCCAAAAATAAAGTTGTTGAAAAAAATCTATATCTAATGCTTGCATTACAATAGCTCAATCAGTCTTGAGATATTACATGTTGTTCTTGATCACATCCACTCCATATTTCCTAGATATATAAGGAATAAATGTATCCAGTTTCATTACAATGACCAGATTTGTTTTCAAGTGATTGTGTACAACAATTCTTCAATATCTACATGTACTAACAGTGACCTTGACTCCACTCATCCCATATGCAATAATTCCTAGATCTTGACCCGATCTCAATTGAGTTTTTATGAAACCATCTACCTGTATGTTTGTTATGCATGTGAATAGCTTAATTTGTTCTTGCAACTCTAGCAAGGACTGAATATTAGGTATTTGTATTTTTAGTTTTATAGCTAAATTTATTCTTGAATTATTAAGCAGAAACATTTTTTCTATATTTACTTAAACATGTCCCCATCCACCCTTTCAACTTCAAGAAATTAAATGGAATCCCTTTTTGCTATTATTAGCAACAGTGACTTTGACCCAACCAATCCTATACACACTACCAGGGCAAGTACATGTACAATGTGTCAGATTTTCAAAGAATTAAATAAATACTTAAAATCCATGTTGTTCATGAATGCTAACCGCTATTGGAGTATAAATGTAGAAAGTTCACACTATAGCATAAATCATTGCACTTGAGTACATACATATCTATAGATGGAAAACTTCTTTATACTGGCTGGCTGAACAGCAGCTGCAGTCTGGGCACATCTTGACTAAAATAAAAATTATTTCCGTAAGTCCAATTTGGAAAAAATATAGCAAAGATATACTTTTTTTCCATTTGGAATGGGTCCTTATACTGGCCCCAAATTCGAACCAAAAAAAAACCCACTGTCATTTATCATTAAAACTGTATGGAATTTTGGACTTCGTATAAAATTCACTTATATAATAACATACAAGAGTATGTTATATAAAAGTAAGTCTTTTGTTATGCAAGAAGTTGAAGAACGGCCAAAATTATGTTACATAAGTCTAGATGATCTTGAGATGGAAAGTCCATATCTATGGTACCAAAACGCTTTCTAATTTTAAAGATGGACTTTAAGTTTTTGACGTCATTTGAATAAAATTTCAGCCAATTCACATTTTAGCTTAGTTTGGTTTTAACGGTCGATAAAGATAAACCGAAAGAGAAAAAAAAACGTCCTTGACCTTTCAAAAATTTGACAAAACTGCAAGGTTACTCCTATTAATAAGAGTTATCTCCGTTCGTGTAAATGGCATCTTTAATTAAAACTAATGCACATATTTATTGAAAACGAATTTTATAAATCATACACCGCTACCAACCTGAATAAGCTGCAGTAACGCCGATTTCGGCTGCAAAAATCTGACAAGTTCTCTCGCTGGCATCTTCTCTTCAATTATAAACAAAGCCGAGATGTTCCGCAGGAATAAATGTTCTGACTGGTTTGGTATTTGTTTTTATAGCGGTTACACACAAGAAAATCCCGATAACAACAAAGTCAGTAAAGGTAGGGAACCAGCAGCCTCAGTAAAAAGCACCTGAATGTCAGTTACTTATGCCAATTAACCAATTGATAAATAACAAAGTTAATGTATCGAAAACTGAGTTCCCCAAACGAAAACATGCAATCCTCGGGTTTAAATCTTGAATAATTGACGACGGTCGTAAACGTAACTCGCGCTGACTGAAATCATACGGCGTAAAAGAATATATTAGTTTATGGCAGAACAGCAGGATTTAAAGCCGAGCGGCGCACAGTGAAACAGATCTTCAACTGCAGAGTCATCATTGAGAAACACATAAACATCAACAAGAGCTCTTCCACACCTTCATCAACTTAAAGAAAGCTTTCGACTGAGGTTCTGAGAAAATGCAATATTGACGAAAGGCTCGTGCAAGTTATCCAAGAACTCTACGGAAACGCCAGTAGCGAAGTACCGGTTCTTCGCAATTGACCGAGGGGTGCCTTCTTCGGGACATCGGTGGGCATCCGTCCGGGATGTCTCCCCGTCATGTTTAATCGTTTCATTGAAAAAAAATGAGGAGATCCCCACGACCACCAAACCTCTATTTCCATTGGTGGCAGACCCGTCTCCAACTTGAGATCCGCTGATGACCTTGACCTCATGGTTGGCACCAGCAATGAATTTCAAGATCCACCAACAGATTCTATGAAAGAGCATGAACATGCGAGATTGAGGTCAGCACGGGGAAGTCGAAAATCATGGTGAATAGCACGAACAACACCACTGCAGACATCACCATGAATGCCTCTGGGAAAAAGTGATCACGCATTTATCAGTTACTGTTTTAATGTCCACAGGTATGGACCTGATTGCGAAAAAATAGTGTATAAATATGACAAGGCAGACTGGGATAAAATGAAAGCAATACTTGATATAGACTGGGACACTAAATGCAATAACTTGAGCACATATGAGCAATGGGAAGTATTTAAGGAAATTTTGGACAGAGCTGTTGACCAATGCATACCGTAAATATCAGTCAATAGAAATAGGAAAACATGGTTATCCTGTGAAAGCAAGAAGTTTAAATCTAAAATTAGACAAAAAGAACGACTACAGAACAGATATGTAAAATATGGTGATCTAAGGGCTTATGAGGATTATAAACGCACAAGAAATCAAATTAGGAATTTGACAAGGAAAATGGTTTAACAAAGAGAGAAGAAAATAGCTGACAACTCTAAAAGTAATCCGAATGCATTTTGGAACTATGTAAACAGGAAAACTAAAACATCAGTTACAGACTTATATAAAGATGAAAATAAAAAAGACATGACAACAAACGATAGTGAAAAGTCAGGGGTTTTAGCGAACTTTTTTTACATCGCTTTTTACTTTAGATGAGGATATTACACAACCAGATATTAGTACTCCTCAAGATGTGCCATGTTTGGATTTTTTTAACAATTACTCCTCAAATTGTTGAGAAAAGGTTGAAACATTTAAATATTAGTAAATCCCCGGGGCCGGATAAATTGCACCCAAGATTACTTCATGATTTACGTACAGTTTTGGCTTAGCCATTGTCTATTATCTTTAATAATTCATGGACTGAAGGTGAATTGCCAGACGAGTGGAAATGTGCGAATATAACTGCTTTGTTTAAGAAGGGTGATCGCAAATATGCGGGAAATTATAGGCCTGTTAGTCTGACTTGTATTTTATGTACAGTTATGGAGACTATTGTCAGGGAAGAAATGACGAAACATATGAAAGTGAATGGGTTATTTAGTGACAAGCAGTATGGCTTTATCTCGGGTCGTTCGACTGTTTTGCAACTTTTGACAGTTATAGATAGGGGGACTGAAATTTTACATAAAGGTGAGCTGTAGATGTGGCCTATTGTGATTTCATGAAGGCATTTGATAAAGTTAGTCATGCAAAGTTAATTCACAAACTGAAAATGTATAATTTTGGTCAAAAATATATAAACTGGATACAGGCTGTTTTAAGCAAGTAAATGGATCGAGTTCAGAATGGAAAAGTGTTACGAGTGGTAGACCGCGAGGATCTGTGCTCGGGCCGATATGTTGTGTACCAAACATAAATGACTTACCCTCGAGTATATCAAATGAAAGAGAAATATTTCTATTTGCAGACGATACTAAAATCTTTAGGCAAATAATGAATTTTAATGATTGTGAATTGCTTCAAGCAGATATATTTGAAATGAAAGAATGGTCAGATACATGGACGTTAAAATTTCACTCAGACATATGTAAAGTGATGAGAATGGTAGAAATAGAACCAGTGACTTTAGTTAGACAAAATCTCGGAACCTATGGCAAAGAGTACTGAAGAGAAATTTATAGGTGTTGTTATTGATAACAAATTAAAATTTGACAAACATATAAATGAAAAAGTTAATAAAGCAAATTCAGTCGTTGGAGTAATTAGGCGACCGTTTGAATGTATGGGTAAGAAAGATTTTAAAACTCAGTTCACATCGTTGGTAAGACCTCATTTAGAATATGCTAATCCAGTCTGGAATCCACATCTGAAAAAAGGACATTGAAATGTTATAAAAAGTTCAAAGACGTGCGAAGAAACAAGTACCTGGTTTATCTGAAATGTCATATGAGGAGAGATTTAATGATCTGAAATTACCTACTCCTGCTTATAGACAATCCCAGAATCGATAATATGGGCGCCGCCATATTGGCTATTACGTAACCCGCGATTGAAAACGGTACTGAAGAATTTGACAGATTACAACGTTATCATAGTGTACACCCGCTTTATTCCAATAAACAGTACTTTATGACTTCGCACATTAGGATTGAAAACAAGTGAAACATGAAACCAAGTGTCGATATGTATCACATCGTAAATCAATATAATTTAAATAAAAAATATACACGATAGATTCATAAAATATGTGTCTCTGCAACAATATTCAGTGACAACACGTAATGTTTAAGGCCGAGTTGGCATTTTTAAGCATACCTTTCAGTAATGCCTTTGTATAAAATTTAATTATTTCTTTATGGAATAAAATTATTCAAGCATAATTATAAAGGTATAGAAATATCTAAAGTCTGAAGTAAACGTTGTGATTTTAGCGTAAATAGTGCCGGAGATATTAACAAAGATCTATCAATATATAAAGATTGGAAACATCCATTCAGACCAATTTTTTTT
>VMBQ01009115.1:18902-32902 GCA_007657795.1 Dreissena rostriformis
TTAAAGGGACTGTCCACTAGATTTTGGCATGTATTGAAGCATGTCATTAAATGCTCTATATTGATAAATTCAAACATTTGACCTAAAAATCTGCAGTTAAAAAACAAGAATACAATTTAAAAAGGGAAAAAAAAGTAAACCTCATCAGGGCTCGAACCAGTGACCATCGGGGTCCTGGAGTAAAAACCAATTAGACCGCTCGGCCATCCTGACAAGTATGTACGATAGCCGTATTTTATACCATATAAGCAATCCTCGTAGTTTTACAAAATATAGCGACAATAACAGAACTTTCCAAATTATTCAATTGTTTCGCGTCGAACGACGCTTTATGATTTTGAGGTTTTCAAATCGTCAAAAGATGCATATAATGGATATTTAAGAGCATTGTAAATGTCAGTATTACTATTTCCTCAAAAATATCATAACAAACGCGAAAATTTGCGAATATGAAACAACTTTTTTTCATTTTGTCAATTTACCAATCTGTTGGACGGCCCCTTTAACTTAAGTGTGACAGTGACAGACGAATATCAATCCATCTTTAAACTAAACACACATTAACACTGGTTATGAAGCAAAGAAATACCTTACAGCAAGGGAATAAATATTGGATATCAATTGAATAATGCAACGGGCACAGTTTTAAAAGCAGAAAGCTATTATCAGAGTTTCTAAACTTTTACTGAAAAGTTATTGGCCGCGAAATTATATTGCAATGCAGAATTAAAATACAAATGTAAACAGACTAGAACTATTAGTATATCAATCAATGAAGGTATAATTATATATGTAAATTTTAATTGAAATGAACTGTAAATATAACGATTTCAGCGATCTGAGATGCAGAACGTGTTCTCGTTTGGTTTGTTTACCTGTTTAACCGATACCGTCCCACACGAACGACAACTCTTGTTTGCCCATCATTACGAAAAGAGACCGAATTAACACTGCTCTTGAGTTTCTGAAGCGAATGAATTAAACCATAAGGGCGTAACTAATCACTTAAGTATGCAACAGTATACACGTAATTTGTCCACCGGACAAAAGCGTATGCTGTTTCAACTTTTGCGAACTGGATAAACTTGATTGCAATAATAATGTTATCAAACTGACACAAGATTATAAAATATAATGTAACATAAGCTGTTTTAAATTTTATTATTTATACGGGAATATACACTCAGTATACTTATTTGCAGTGATGGACAAGATTTAGGAAAAACCTATTATTGCGTCTAAGTGAAATATGTTTGGTGCAGATAAGTGTTCTCAAATTCCAAACCGATACCGGAAACAACAACCTAAAGATGTTTGAGCATGCGCTAACAATGAACTGAAACGCTATTTATAGAATAATTGGTTTTCCAATGTGTATTTGCAGTAGGAAATAGAAAGTACTTTATATAAAAGTGTTAATTTTGGATGGATAAAATTATCTTACATACTTAATCCACGTGATAAAGTGACCATTAATAGTGCTTACAGTAGAGACAAAAATGACCTCACTAAAGTTAGACGAAGTAATGGAGGATATAGGTGTGACCGAGGAAGTTATACGTTTAAGAAGGCACGTTTACCTTCTTCTAGAAACAATTATATCAATTCTGCAAAAGCATTGGAAACTCAATGCGCGAAATTTTGGAAGTCAGAGTGAGGGATCAACGACAATAGGTATGGACTCAGACACGGATACACTCTACTATTCAGACAATGAGATTGCATGTTTACAATCGCATTGCGACCACGCCTTAAAAGGTCGGACTGTGTTTCTCGTCATAAAGACTGCAATGCCGTTGCCACAATGCTGCAGTTTACAGATTGTAAAGCTGGACGATGAAGGTAAAATAGTTCCGTTAACTGTTGAAAACATGGATGACAGTATCAAGGCAGAAATCGGTCGTGAACACCTATTGGACCAACAAAGTCGTGTCTTGCTGTCAAATAGATATGTATTGAAAATGTTGACGTCGGACGTACTTGAAGAAAATACGCATGAGGTAAAACAAAACGGTCCGGCTATTACATTACGTGGTGAAACAGACGCCGTTTTTGCAATATATTGTTCATCGATGCCCGATGACTGCCAAGTTGTGTTCACTAAACTTAACCAGCCTGGTCATTGGCCCAAACTTGAAACAAAAATAAAGGCAAGTAAGTGTGGAGTGTATCTTGTGGCACCCGGAAACCTCAGTCACAAATTTAAATATGATCCGGTCAGATCAGCGATGGTAATGCATGTGCGTTATGCGAGAGATTACTCAGATAGCCAGTGGCGAATGTCAACCAACATGATTGAACGGCTGCTAATGTTTGATCTTAACATCGTACAAATGAAGACTTACATTCTAACAAAAATGATCAAGAAAGAAATCCTCAAACATAAAGTCGGAGACCTTTTAAGTTCATTTCATATGAAAACTGCGTTGTTTTTCACTGTCGAAACATTTCCTGAAGACATATGGACTAAAGACAATCTCGTCCAATGTGTTCTTTACTGTCTAATCACCCTTCGAAGATTCCTGAAACGACGAGTGTGTCCACATTATACAGTTGCCAATGTCAATTTGTTTTATGACAAGCTTCAACTATATGATTACCCAAAGATTATTGACGCGCTGTCAGTCATGATTAATTGTCAACTGAAATGCATCGAAACTTTGCGCATGGACAATGTCGGGGACAGATTACTGACACCAGTGAGAGCAAGCTCAAGCATATCAAAACTCAGCCTTCCATATAGGAATGAAAATGTGTCGGAGATTATTACTCGCCTAGTGATCAAATTTCTGGAAATGCAAATTAATCACATCTATGCAGTCATTCAACCTACCGGTAATCAAATGGTTGAATACCACCTGCACCTATATGCAGAAAACATTAAAAGTTCGTTAGAACACGGAAATGAATATTTTGAAGAACTGGATTTTGTTTTAAAATATTTATACAACACTTTAGCCTCCGTGAAAGCTTCTAAGTGTATTTCAATAAAGCGACCGATAAACGAGGACATCGTCAAACTGTACAAATTGTCTCTTGGCCCTACGCACATCTTTAATAACTTGAAGTACGCTTCAATGCTCGTTTGCACACAACAGTTTACGCAAGCAGAAGCTCTTCTTCAGCTCGTTGAAGGCATGATATCATCGGATATGACCTATATATGTATGAAACAACCTATATTGGTACGAGCAAAAACAACGCATACCACTGGAGTGTCATATTCGAAAGATATGTTCATGAGGTATGTTTCAAAGATGCTTATTGACGTACAATTTACAACGGAAGAGATAAGTTGCGTGCCAAGTCATCTTGTGTTTGAGATGTACAGATCAGGCACAAAAGAGGAATGCTGGGCTAACGAAGTAAACAAAGATTTCGAAGATTATATGAATAGGTTGAATAATGTTGCGGTTGACGCGAAACCATTCTTACACTTCCTTCAATATCTGTCATCAACAGATAATGAGGCGAAGCAGATAGCTTTCACCAAGCTGAAGGCATATTGTATAACGGAGCTAAACGTTTGCAATAGGGGGCATATCGAAACCACACTAAACATGATTGGACATATTTTGGAGTTTGAAAACCACATTCCGGATGCGTGGAATATCTACAGGACATCCGTGGCATTAGTTCCACGGAATAATGCCGCTTATTGGCATCTTTTCCGTTTGCTTGGATATGTTATGTATGGTAAATAAATAGGATTTTGGTAGTATAGTATAAGCATACCATTTCACGACTGATAGCAGATTGATTCTATTCATACATGACTGACGAATACATTCTGTTTTGATAAAACAGCATTGATTAAGAAACAGATTATGAACCTGTTTACGAGACAGGGGTGCAATGATCCCTGTGTGCAATGATCCCTGTGAATTCGTAGACGGGATGTCTTCGGTTCGAGAAGCGCACGTATTTACTTGTTGACTTGTTTCTTATCAAACAGCTTATTTAATTGACAAAGCACATATTGAATTCCTGCCAAGATTCCAGTATACAGGATTGTAAATCGAGAGTAACTATATTCGCCACTTAATGTGTCTCACTTTAAAAAAATACGATGACCCTTAATGTTCGACGGATGAAAGGATAACTAACACATATTGGATATCATAATCAACGAAGGGCTATATATATTTACGTTCTATTAGGTAAGAATAAGTAAAGTTTTGAAATAATATCTATACATTTTCATATGTGCATGCATTGTTATTTCTAGTATTCTTCGTATGCGGTGTTAGTATGCTGATTATCAAATCAGAATGCATCGTTCACGTAAACATGCACAAAGTTGTGAGGATATCCAGTTACCGTCAGGATTAAATGGCAGTCGTTATATCACATCATTTCATTGCGATACGAATCAATAAAATCCCTCAATGCTTTTCAAATATGTTTCTATATTGACACAGACATAACATTATTCAGATAAAGCATTTTACAAGATCATGATTTCGCAATTCTTCTTTGTTCATTATTTCGAAATTAGTTGTCAACAGCAATACTGTGTTAACAAACAGCTGCCAACGTCCGTAAATATTTTTAACTGATTGGTATTACATGCTTATGGATTTGAACATTTGGATGTCAGTAGGCTCTATAGTAACACAAGTAACTGATTTCAAATGATATATTTAAAGACATCGACGAATTTTTATCGAGGCTTTGACCACATTGAAAGCAATGCAAGAGTACCTCACCTTTTATCTGTTTTTTTTTGCATTGCCTATTCTCATAACCAATTCAATGTGATTTTTGTGTATTACTTTTAAATGTGTAACTTTTGCGGAGTTGTTGTTCGGACATTCATTCATGAAACATTTAAGAGTACATGAAAATTTACCTCATGGAATCACAATTCAAATTAAATAGCAATACAAGAGAATACATATTAATTTAATTACCATTTAACTACTCAACAGTCATATACATACCGGAGCACCAGAACCGTAACTTTCTGAAGCATCATGAAATGAAACCAAAACGTATAAAAACTACATTTCGTCTTTATTAAAACAAGTTAGTGACATAGCATCATATACTTTAATATTCAGTACATCGATTAATATTAACTCATGAAAGATAGTTGACACGGGTATAAGGAAAGGTTCACTACATCAGCCCCTCTCAATCTGCTTAGGACATGAAGCAAATACTTATAACGATAATATTCGACGTAGAGCGGCACTTTTTATTATCAATTATAATGATAGGAGGCGGTATTTGCCTCTCGTTCGTTCGCTTTCTCGATCTGTATATGTCGAGCGCAAGTAAACGAAAATAAGATATGAAAGATCTAAGTCACGATGTTGCAAGATTACCATGCGAGCCCGTGAAATGAATACATCGATCTCGTATCGCAATCTCATAACTTCGCATCCTGTTTTTAAGAAGTCACCCTTGTCCAATGGACGGAGCTATGAAAAAAGATAAAGAACGTTAATGGGAACACTCACGATTCTCAAGCATGTTTTCGCAACTCTCAACGCGTTTTGCAAACAATCATCCTGTGGACAACAAGCGTGTGAAAGTAAAATAATGATGCGATGTCACACGATTATCATGTCTATACATATATGTATATTAATTATATTACCACATTGATATGTGTTTGATATAAAGTGTCTGATATAATTTTCTGTATTATTTCAACAAGGTTTATATCAGTCAGTGTGTTGAGGTAATTCTTATTACGCGGAATGATGTATAAATATAGTCAGACTTTTTGTAAAATAGAATCAGATTCAACAGAACAAACAATTTTATACGAAGATGTAATCTATTTTAGACACAAAACGCAACAAAAACAGCAAAACAAGCATATTTTATACATATTTAGCTCAAATACTAATGACGTCGTGATTAATAAGCAAAACGTCATATCACATATTCATTCCCGCTAAAAATCAAGCGTCAAAGAGATTATATTTCATTATTTCCTTAAAAATGGGGACATAGAATTATGATTAACAGATAAACACGGCACTGCCATATATACATGCAAATCTTGTTAGCATATATAATCCTATATGCAAAATGTTATTTATATAATGATGTGTGCACTATACGCTACAATTGCCTAATGTTCTAATTCGTTCTGCCAACAACGTAAGATGTAAAATTAAAAAGTTGGTGGTTTGTTTCACCTAGTCCAACTGACTCTAATTTTTTGTGATGACCCTTAACTTTTTTTGTATTCCAGGTTGGATTTTCAATCTATATATGTTGCATTCGATCACAATTTATTTTGCTGGCAAGGTTAAGATTCGTTAATTTGTGTCTTTTAGTTCATAGAGCGTTTCGATTAAGGAAAAACTCATCGTGTCAAGTAGGAAAAACCTTTTTTACGTTAAGCTCTCTTACTGAAAGCTTATTTGGTAAACATGAGGTATTTATCGCACAGCTTATTTTATTTAGGATGCTTACTTTTTTAAACTGAGTTGGTTAATAATATATTTAAATATTTGCGAGTTCTTTTTCTTTTTAAATGTCCGTTTTGCAGCATAAGTATATTGCAAAAAAAGCAATGCCGAGTATAACTTGTTTTTTTTTGTTATAAAAACAAATATATTTTACTGAGCATTTATTGAAAATAAATCTGCTTATAAAGCAACCATTAAATCAAAGTCAGATTTTAAGTGATAATTCAAAGATCGGAATTCAACCTATACAATTTTTTACAGCATTTTTTATTTAAAATTAACTAGACAGGAATGACCGTCATTATGAATTAACTATGGGACGGCAAGTACGAGGACCATAGATCAAAGGTCATTGTCACAATCTGATTAATAGATATATGATTGAAGCTCTGGCGCGTTTGCTAGAGCATAACTTTGCGCACCATGATTAGATTATACAATTCCACGCACAGAAAATGGATCAATGGGTTCAAGGTCACAGTTCATTGGCAATATAGTTTCTAGAGCTTTACAATGTCCCTCATGGGTGACTTTTCAAATAGCATGACATTACAATTAACAAACATGGTTAGGACAAATTTGGAAAACAAACTTTATGTTTTTATTACAAAGGATGATAGAATGAATTACAGTTCGTTACAAACGTTGATGCGAATAGAGTCCAGTGATGAAATTAATCTGATATGCTGAATTTTTAATA
Source organism: Dreissena rostriformis (assembly GCA_007657795.1). NCBI lineage: Eukaryota > Metazoa > Mollusca > Bivalvia > Myida > Dreissenidae > Dreissena > Dreissena rostriformis. Next base: position 26,034 of record VMBQ01009115.1, read on the forward strand.
TATTAATTTCACACGAGTTTGTTGCATAATGATATATATTAAGCATTCCACAATTGTTTAACAAAACAGAAAAAGACACATTACTTTGTGATGCAGTATCCAAACCGCCGCGAATAAACAGGTCCGCTCCTTCACGGGTTCGTTTCTTGATAAGGATCACGGTTCTTGACATGGTCGGTCCTCTAGTGGTACTAGATGGTCCCGCAGTGGTACTAAATTGTCATGCAGACGTTCAAGAGTGGTAAGGCGAAGATAAGGAGTTAATTTTTAAATATGAAACAATCCAAATGACATAATAAAAGTTATTAAATTGTTATGTGCTTTAATGTGTTGATGATTTTATTGGTAAAACAGCAAATGTTGCTTCAGAAACTCTAACAGGAGTGATAATCTTGTTTGTATCCACTACTTTTATAATAAAGAACAACAACAATAAACTAAAATGATTAAAACTGGAATCACCGCTTTGGAAACATCGATGTTAAACATGAGAGGTTTTAACCAGTAAGAGGACTAGTAACAACTCACTCTCAACTAAAATTACTCACAAACCGAATGAAAACATTATTGCAAAAACGTAACGCGTGAATCAAATAAAACGAATTGCATTGAAACACGTTGAATTTTAATTTAGATCGGTTTTGATAAATACATATGCCATACGTTGGCGGTTGTCTAAAAGCAAAGTTCTATTTTCCGAGTTGTCTTTTCATATATTTTTTTTTTAGATAACCCGTTTCACAATGCAGGTCATTTTTAAAAGCAATTGATGTGTTACAATACACAACTCTGTCCTTTGCATATAGTTTTTTTATAATGCTTTCAAGTGTGGTGAAAAATGCACGAGATTAAATTCTCAACTTAGTGAAAACAAAACCTTGTCCTATATTGTAAATTATGAACATAACCGTTTAAGAACGAAATGACTAAATGGTCCTTTTGCATTTATATCATGAACTATCTGATAATTGATGCATGGTCCTCTTTAGTAAACTCCAGCATGGAACAGAACTCAATTAAGCATCCTGGATGCTCGTTGTTTATGTGGAAGGGTTTATCCGCCAGTTCTCGCATTATGCTTTATGGTATTGTATTTCATGCAATTCATTTTCCATGTTGCTATTTATAATTGAAGAATTGAATTTCTGTTTACATCATTGCTGTATCCGTGACTTTGTGCATGTTTGTATATTTCCTTTGTATATATGCACTGCTTATTTAAATGTAAAAAAAAAACATGTTGACAATTATAAATTGATACTGGCTTATTACATTTTATAAATGTTAATGAACATGTAATAATAAATGATCATAATTAGATAGTTTGAAATCATCAGTAATAATGAACAGCAACCTCATGGCAAAAACTAATACGTAGTTTGCAAAATAAAATTCTACTAAGCATTCTCAAAATAAACTTATCGTCTTCATTACAATGTGGTCATTCTCAAAATAAACTAATCGTCTTCATTACAATGTTGTCATTATAAAAAAAATGAAGCGGGGAACCAATTTTTACAACTTGTTTTATCACGACAGAGGTCGCTGTTTAAATAATAATTTCTCCTGCCCGGTGTTGAGTCTAAATTCTCATCGAGAGCAAAATCCAAACACGTGGGATCCGGGGAATACACGGTTAGTGTTAAATGCAGACGTGCACAACATATTGAATTCAGAAAACAGATCTTTTGTGCAGATTGTGTATCACGTGACAAAAAGAGGAGGTGTTTAATTTATGGCCTAATTAGAATGTGTAATACAGATTTTTAGTGCAGATTGTGATTGTTATGCGGCTATATTATAATTTGTATTTTGTAATACAGATGTAAAGTGCATTTTGTGATTGTTATGAAACACTATTCGTCTGCGTCAATAATTTTGCGTAGCAGAATAGTGTTTAGCGTAAGATGAAGACGTGCACAACAGATTGAGTTCTGAATACAGATTTATAGTGCAGAATGTGTAACTTATATATACATGTTAAAAAGCGTGAAATGTAGACGTGCACAACAGATTGAGTTCTGAATACAGATGTATAGTGCAGATTGTGTAACTTCTATTTACATGCTTCTATACAATCTTCGCACGTTTTGATAGGCGTGTTAAGCGTTGGGGAACAAATGAGCACCTTTTAATCTGCATCCAGATTACGTTCACATCGTGCTTATACGATTTATTTCTGGTTTATACGTGATTGTTGCCTATTGATCTGTGTACATTGAAATGCGCTTATACATTCTTTTAAATATTACAGTGCTCATTGAACCCTATCAAGCTGCGTCAACACATTGAATGTGCTTAAACGCTATTAACGCTCATTGGGTCATTGTCGACCTAAAATGGCTTGAAGTAACCAAAGGGTGACTAGAAGCCGACTCTTGTCACCCTAGGGTGACGTGACTTCAAGCCATTTCAGGTCGACAATGACCCTTTTTCTAAGCTCATTGGGTCATTGTCGACCTGAAATGGCTTGAAGTCACCCTATGGTGACTAGAAGCCGATTAATGTCACCCTAGGGTGACCTCAAGCCGATTCATGTCACCCTGGAGTGACTAGAATCAGTTTCATGTCACCCCAAGGTGACATCCATCGGTTTCAAGTCACCCTAGGGTTACAAGAATCGGCTTCTAGTTACACTAGGGTGACCTCAAGCCATTTCAGGTCGACAATGACCCAATGAGCGCTATTAACTGCCTCGAATGGCTAATGATATTCTATTTATCTACAATCTTCGTGTGTTATTTTCCGAGTTTTATATCGTTTGGGTACTAATCAGCCCTATCAATCTGCTTCCAGGAAACGTTGTCACATCCTGCATATACTGTTACATTCGGGTTAAATAATGACGAGTATCTGTTGATCTGCACCCAGTTAACATTCACAAGCGCATATATACGGTCAAACTTGCATTACAGAGCTAAAGGAACCCTATCAATGTGCATCGAGTCTTTATATTAAGGTGGCTTATTCGCTAGTAATTGCATTAAATAACTAATAACATTCTATTTATCTGCGTCCATAAAATATTCACATGGCTTTATACGTATTTGATAGCGTTGTGTAACTAATGGACCTCTATTAATCTGCGTCTAGACAACGATCACATCGTGCGTGCCGTATACTGTTAAATTCTGGTTTTATAAAAAAAAGGACCCATATTACGCAGGGACCAATAATCAAATGTGCTTATACAGTCTTTATAACATTATAGAAGTTGTGTACCATTGAATGTCATTAAGACCGTAATGACACGTATTTGCGTTCATTCGAGGTAGATTGTATGAGATCCATTAGATTTATCTTGTAACTGATGCCGGGTAACATGTTTGTGTCAACTGAGCGCAAATGCAAATGGAAAAAATACCAAAGAAACCCCGATTGTAACCGTATAGGCGTCCTGTGAGGGCTGTCGTAACGCTTGCTGATTAATAGGGCTCATTAGTTTTCCGTCGCAATTAAAATCCATATAAAAACCTGTGAAATACAATGTGAAGGTTGTTGGCACGCATAAGGATTAATAGGGTATCACAAGTTTCCCGTTGAAATAAGATCAATATAATAATCTGATAGGATGCGTTGAAACGCATGCAGATTTATAGGGCTTCATTGGTTGTCCGTCGCAAGTAAACCCATATACAAATCTGAGAAATGCCCTGTGAATGTTGTCGAAACGCATGCAGATTTATAGGGCTTTATTCTTTTTCTGTCGCAAATTAATCCCATATACAAAACCTGAGATATGTCCTGTAAAGGTTATCGGACGCATGCAGATTGTTCGGGCTTCAGTAGTTATCCGTCGCATGAAACCCAAATCAGAACCTACTCAGACTTTTTGGACGCAGGTGATTAGGGGTTCTCTACGTTTTTAATGCAATTAAGAGCTTATAAGCTGATGGGTTAAAAACATATAAACTGTCAATGCACATCGGAACATATGCAGATTCGTAGAGCTACATTAGTTTTCAGTCGAAATTATCCACATGATTAAAATAAAAAGAACCATCTAAGATTGTTTAGACGTAGATGATTAGGTGTTCGTTTCGCATTTAATGGAATAAAGCCCGTATAAGCATTAGTTAAATAATATCTTTTAATATAGCATAGAGACCACTGTTGCGCAAAAAAAATATATATATATATATTATATATATAGACAAGGGACTCAACTAGTTGACCGATTTTTCGACCCGATCAACTACAACGCCCCGTAGCTCTGTCAATAATACACCGAAAAGCACCAACTCGGTCTCATTCGATGCCGGGGACATTTCTCTAATTGACCATAAACGTTGTATCCCAATCGAGCCTCACAAAATGAAAATGCGAACGTCGAATTGCCACAAATTCCTTACTAGGACACAGGTTGATACCGAACCGAACTGTGAAATCGCTCCTCCGTAAATTTCGGCATTCGCTACGCTACAACCTCAAACTACTCAATGAATCAATAAAGTAAACAAAATCTAACAATTACCCGCGAGCAATTCGTGCATTACACTCAACAAACGATAGGAAAACGAGAAGTTTGTCGAGAACTTGGACGAAATGTACAAAAGTCGGCCATAATTTCATTTCATTCATCAACGAGGTGAATACTATCGATTTTCCCATTGGTCAGTAACAATAATGGAAATAGTTCCCGTTTTTTGGGAAACCCCTTTTGCGCCTAGCAAACTTTTGCGTTACAGACGAAAACCAGCTTTTTTGGTAAACAATAGACTTTCATTTCCGAAGCTTTAGAACTCTAAATTTTCATCCAATTTTTCAAACAACATCTGAATGTTATGACCATTTTAAGTGACAAACAAGGGGAGGCCTACAGGCTTATATTTGAAGGCCACAACGTAGTTCTTCTCGGAGCGGCTGGGACTGGAAAATCGTTCAGTTTGAAAGAGTTTGTCGATGAACAGAGGAAATGTGGAAAAAATATCGCGCTGACGTGCACGACTGGGATTGCGTGCAGCGTTTATTCTGAAGTTGTGGGTGGTGCTATGACAATTCACAAATGGTCGGGGATCGAGGATGGACGTTACGACCCCAGTGAGATAGTGGACGTTGTGTGTAACAATAGAAAGTATCGCGATGTAGTTCAACGAATCCAAGAATGTGACATTTTAATAATTGATAAGGTGAGCATGCCCAGCAGGAGGAATTTTGAGTGTATTGCTGAAGTGTGTGGAATTAAAAACCCTAATATTATCTTTGGTGGCATACAAGTGATTTTGTGTGGGGACTTCAGACAGTTACCTCCTGTGCCTAACAGTTTATTACATGACCAAGGAGAGTATTGTTTTTACAGCCATCACTTTAAAGGGTTTCATTTCATACTCCTAAATGAAGTAAAAGACAGCAGGAATTAGAACTTATAAAATGTGTTGAGGAGGTGACATCTGGCCAATTATCATTTAAAACAATGAATTTTATCAAAAGTTTAAATCGGCCATTGATTGATCAAACCAGTGTTAAGTTATTCGCAACAAATACACTTGTTGACGATTTTAACAGGACGTCCATTTTGAATTGGCCTGGTGACATCTATGAATTGAAATCGATTGATTCTGGGAAACAGCAGCTTCTCTCGAAGATTATTGCACCAAAAACTCTTTGGATTAAAAAGGGATGCCCTGTGATTCTTCTCCGTAATTTGTCTGACAGTCTGGTGAATGGTCTCAGAGGTGTTGTTGTGAGTGTCGATGAAACAGGACCAACTGTGTCTTTTCCATCTCTCAACAAGATTGTGCAAATGAAGAAGATATCATTTTCAGGTAATCTTTGTTTTGTTTTTGTTTTAATTTTTAACATTTAAAAGATTTGAGCTTAACCCCACTTGTCAACAGATTTGTATTCAACAATGTAAATTAACTTATTCAGGGTTAATTTGGTAATAAAACAGTACTTTGGTTATGAAAAAGTGTCTTGCTCAGAGACACTGACACTAACCACTATTCCCACTCAGAGTCACATCATGGAAAGACTGCAATGAAAAAATAATAGAATAGCTGAAGATTAGACATGCATTGTCTCTGTTGATGTTATGGAATTAACTGTAACAATGTGCAGCAGACTATTTTAAATCAGTTTTATGTAATAGCAGGAATCCCTTTGGATCCGTGATTTAATACATCTGTAGCCCTTGTTAAGCTAGAAACAAAAGGATAAATTGCTTATGATGAGAAATTTCTCCTTTATTTAGTGTTAGAATGTTGGCAGCTGCAAGACACAAAAATGCCCCTGCAGGTACCATAGAATTGAGCATGTTAAACAAATATTGTTTTGCAAAATTTTATAATTTTTCCATGGGTCATGTCAGTGTCGGATTTTCTAACATCCACAAGTTAGATTGTCATCAGCAAACTCTTTCAATGTGGAATTGTTCCATATTCATAATTTGTTTAAGGATAAACACACTGTATTACGTATTAAAAGTTAAAAATGTGTTATATATGAAATAAATTTAAGCGGATACTGAGCAAATACACCCTTTGTTGCAATATTGTTTCAATAATTTTGTTGCAACATTACAAATTCAAAGAGGTTTCAGGCGACAGTTCAATGTTCAATTTATTCAGAAGCTATAAAGATGATAGGATTTAAAAAAAAAGATGTGTGAAAAGGAGATACTGCTTGTTTCAAACATTTCATCCTTTTTTTGTAACTTTGATTTTAAAGCTGCACAGTTTGCAACAAAGAAATACAATCAATAGATTGTTAGGTAATGCATAAAGGCCATAAAGACTGAAAGGTTTTACTAAACTTTATGCCAATTTATTAGCATTTGATAGGTGTCTTTATATATTATATATTATTTTTTTTGCGCAACTTCCCCCTGTGATGTAGAATATTCTGAACCAAACATTGTGTTAAAACTA
>VMBQ01009116.1:9407-24385 GCA_007657795.1 Dreissena rostriformis
CATGCACATTTTAACATTCAGTGCTATAGACGGCTCACCGACATAAATTGGCTGTCTGTTAAGAAGGTGAGTTGTTATCAGCTGACTAATCTCACCATAAAAGCTCACTCGAAATGTCCTTAAACCTGGGTACAGAAACTACTATTTACTGCTCCATGCATATGAACAATCCCATCGAGATTGTTGCACACTTATTGCAGTTGCTTAAGTATTGTTAAAGTGGCTACGCGGTCGTAATCGGGACTCATTCAAGTATTAGCCCGCCGAGGAAAGTTAAGACACTTTCGGTTGATCCATTGAGTCACCGCCGTGGTGTTGTATTGTTCGATCCTTTTATTGATCCTGGGCCTCTATTCACCAACACGGTAAGTGACATATGAAAGATGAATAATCATTAACCTGTTATTTAAATTTAAACCGATGTATTCTAGCTTAATTGCGTCGCAAGCCTTTGGCTTAATAAGAAATTCTGGTGTTATGTTTCCTGGGTAGAAGCAGGACTAATTGAAACATTAGCACGACCAGAGAGTTCAGACCATTTCTGTAGAATGGTTGGTTCAATACCGTTTAGTTGTTCCGTTGGTCGATCCTTAGGTTGATCCTGCGCCTCTATACACCAGTCCTTTCCGAGACTTAAGAATGTAGAATATGAACACAAACTGTTATGTATGTTTGAACCTATGTATTATCGTTTGATTACATCGGAAGTCTAAGGCTTATAAAGAAACACTAGAGTCAGTTTCCTTGGCAGAATCAGTACTTGGTGTCATTGGGAAAAGATCTTGACAACTATCCCAGAGTAAGAATCTACCGGTTGGCGGATATTGTCGTAGGCGGACACTTTATTTATTACAATTGTATTTTAAACCTCTTTCGGAATACGTCATTGCTTATTGCATAGTGTTATGTAAAAGTAGTCATTTATTAATTTAATCCGAGTGTAATTGTATTATCTTTTCTTAAGTCTTAGAACGGGTTCCAAGTGGCTTCAATCCCAGATAAGCTCCGAGTTTAGCGCGGGGCTCAGTCTCGCGTATTATAAATAATGACGATAAATTTCTTTCATTGAAGTAGCCATATTGTCTAACACTACATTTAAGTAATGTCATCGCACGCCGCTTATCAAGTCATGATTTTTGTACACTGTCAAATAGCACGGTTAGGCAAAATTGAGCAATCAAGTGCGACTTATTTCGTCAAGAATCTAGTGAAATGAAATACAACTGTTTTACATTTACACATGTACTTGTATGTGTGTTCATGTATAAACGTACGTCTAAACACGTCTTTATATTATTCGTTGCTAGTTTAGTGTTATCTCTGAAAACAAATTGCCGAGGTTCTGTATGAAATGTAAATCCTGTTTTTGGTTTCATTTCAGTGAGTTACATTGTCTGGGAAGAGATTACTTTGATGATCGATATCACATTTATAAGCTCGTCATACAACGATAGAAGTAAGAGACAAGTAACGTTATGTGTAATAAATTTCATATTAATCAATAACAACTGTATCGAACTTTAGCCGATTTTATATCACAATATATAACCATCAAACATAGACACGATTCGGTTAGAAAGTTAAAAAAAAGTTAACAGTTAAAAGCTTGCTGAAACGGCCAATTTGTTCACGGCTGTGCAGGGAGAGAGCTAGGTTTCCCTGGACCATATGATTTGTGTTTGCAATGTTCAAAAGATGTTTAAACATATAATGTTACATGGATGAAAGACAGACGTCGCTCCAGTGCAGGGCCTTGTAACCTTTTGATGGGCCAAGATCAAGTGTTTATCAAACATTATGACATTAACCATTAACACAGCGCTGGCTGAAGCCTGTATTTCTTACAAAGGTTTGAGTTGTGCAACATAATAAGCTATTGTTGGGTCTTCCAAACAATGGTTAACAATAAAAAGAAACTAATTTGTGCTACTGTTAACAAAATGTGCGTGACCCATTGTAGATTTTTGGTAAACCTCAATTTAGTGGTCAACATTTTAAACAATTATGTTCATTCGTACATGCATAATGTATGCTCTTTTAACTTTATTAAAATTTACGTTTTTCAAACTATATATTCATTCACCTACACAATAAAAAATATGTTATTTATGTTTATGACTTAAATTATCTAAACATCATCGATACTCATAAATAACGTTTGCATTATGCATATTCACATTCTGTAAATTGTTTCATTGCATTTGGGGTTCAATTTATTATTAAGAACACTTGATCCCATAAGGGATTTTGCATGGATATTGTTTTTTCCATTACTTTATTTCACCACACAACTGCAGTTGAATCATAATTGAATCCTGTTTGATTCATACAAGAAATAGACAGACAGACATTCCGATGCAAATCAGATTCGTTAAAAACTATATTTTCTAAACATAGACGTCTTGACCTCGGGAGTGTTTTAAAGAGCGTTTGATGAATACCGAATATGTAACTTGTTCCAGGTTACATGTTGTTACTTCGTCGGTATACTGTAATGTAGTATGTAGTTTAACTCGATGTACATTAACCACGTATGGCGTAATTGAAATTCTTNGCATATGGAATCGATTTCAATATCCGGAGTTGAATGTTTACAACTAAAAAAGAATTTCAGTGAACAGAAAAGAATCGTATTGGTGATGGATATTCATAATAACATATGAAATGGGAGATACATGAAAGCATGCTAATTTTGGTTTAAGGCAATCTGATGCTTAAATGGAAGCGAATTTCTGACATTTTAAACAGAATTATATAGGAGATGGGTAATACATAAAAGCATGCTAATATTGGTTTAGGCAATCTGATGATTTAATGGAAGCGCATTTCTTTAAAACGATCTTTTTTATGGTGGAAGTTTTAATAAATCTCCAATTAAAATAGGAGTTCGATTTTATTAATTCGATTATTATTCTTCCATAACTTTTCTTTAAAAAGATGGGCAAATAACCTGGTCCGGTTCAATGTAATGGTGTCCAACACAATGACTGACAATAAGGTGCTGACAAAGATATTACTTCGTTTAACGTTGTGTTAAATTTGTTTTTACAAAATAAAAAGATACACCATTTAGACGTTTGAATTAACAGCAGCATAGTTATTGTTTACAGACATTGAATATTTATTGTTAGAAAGTTTAAGTAACGCACATTATTTTTGGTGCAATGGTTGGTGTGAATGTTTAATTAAATAAAATCTATAAATATATTTGGAAAAGTTTCCCTTTGATNCCGGTGACACAGGCTTAATGTACATAAAGCATAAACATTTAATCGTTTATGTCGGGACAATGAAAGATGTTTCAGGGTCTCATTTTACATACAATACTAATTGTAAATAAAACCACACAACGAATGTAAACAAAAGGGGCCTATATGTACCATGTCCTTCGCTTTGCCAGACAGCCTCAACTATAAAAGAAAATTATACATAACACTTAACATAACGGGTAAAAGTGTCTATGCTATGTTCTCATAAAATACGGACATCTTCGTACAAGCCTCTTTAAAAACGCTACGTTACATCCCCTATACCTCACGAAAATGTCCCATTAAGCATCTTAACCAGCTAAGAACCACTGAAAACGTTTGCACCAGTGTGCATTTCACGCATTCGTTCATCGTTCAAAGGGCTTATATGTTACGACATGGATTCAAAATTGTGACGCGGAAATGCAATACATGACACCAGACATGACAGCCACCGCTTTAAACAATAGGTAATTCATAGTAGCGTTAAACGGCTCAGTTGTGGAAATGATAAATGTCATACTTGCTAACATAATTGAGTCATACATTATTGCTACTTTATTACTTCCGTTCATATACTCGTTTCTTACACGTCTTCTTAACAGTTTAACTTTGATGAAACAGATATGTTTTTCATTCATGATCAAATTAAATGTGAAATATTTATCCAAATACGTTAAAAAAAAAACAATTTAGTGGCAGATACACAATTGCTGCATGTACATGCATTTTGACCAAATACAAAACATATGAACATCGCTGTGTGAAAAAGGGTTTTAATGCTTGTGGTTGAAGTGTCGTCCCAGATTAGCATGTTCAGTCTGCAAAGGCTTATCAGGGCTGACACTTTCCGCTTTTATTGTATATTTCGTTTAAAAGAAGATTATTCTTGAAGAAAACCCAGTGTAGGCGGAAAGTGTCGTTCCTGAATAGCCGGTGCGGATGGCACATGCTAATCTGGGACGACACTTTACGCACATGCATTAAACCCCCCTTTCACAGAGCGAGGCTCATATACATGTATTACATGTACATTATGTGTAAATGTTTAAAGATAAAATTTACAACCAAAGTTGCCCACATTCGCGGTCGAATAAGGTCATTAATGAATACATGACACTTATCTTTAACACACACTCCGTAGTTCGTCTAAAAGACCTATTATAAATGTAATGAAATAATATTTCAGGGCTAAGATAATCTTTAACTTGGTTTTGCATTTTGTTGAAGTAAGGTTATTTAACCGGCATATGGACTTCCTGGAAGTATCAACACATCTGTTCTGCTGTCATCGAAATGTCATAAGTGTACGCTGTTCCGCTGCTATTACTTACTGTCAACATGCCAGTCATGCGTTATTTATATAATACTATTTAAGGCTTGCGTATTTAAATGTTTGATTGTTAACAGTGTTTGACTATTTAATATTAGTCAATATCATGCGGGCATTGTTATTCAGATTCACTGTTTCTTGAAATACACAATAATGAAAAATTCATTCTTTATGCCCTGTGAACCACTGTAATTATATTCCGTCAGAACAACTCAAATACTACCCACAAGGCCTAAATTTACACAAATGTAAATAAATTGCCCCAAGTTAATGACCGAAATTATCCTTGACATTCATAAACCGCATTGACACAAAATATTGGAATGAGATTTACGTTTAAAGCAGTGGCTTATCATCAATTCTATATCAAGTGCAGTGGCGAGCTAGAAGATGATCCTGATCATAATTACGTGAGATTTTGTATAACGCTTGGCGTCTGGACAACAACAATAATATAATATCAAAGTGAGCATTCTAACTAGCAGCATACATACCACATAATTTCGTCGTTATACTTTTTATAATGTTCGCTTCAATAAGTTATATTTTAGCTATCGTTTCAGTTGATATCGATTTTTTAATTACATTTCTTCGATAACCAATAACACGCCGTCATGGCCGCTTGACAATGAAGCTAATTTATTACTAGCATTTATTTTGTAGAATATTTAAGTATCGGTTATGATTTATTGACGAAAATATAAAACTGAACATACAAATATAGTTGCCAATAATCGATATGAAAGCACAACAAGGACTTCTGTGCGATAATTAACCAGCATGTGGGCATCAGGACAATTAAAATCTATTATAACCTCATATAGCGCGTTAATTTACAAGAGGTCGATAGAATGATGGTACAAACTCCGTACCTGTGCTTTTGTATAGAAACATTGACGCCGCATCCTACATTGAATTTTAAAGTTAGTATAGCACAACATGCAATGCAAAGTAAAGTGAACTCCTAGTTTTGTAGTCCTCATAAATCAGTTCTGTAAGAATAATTAGCGATGCCGATAAGCGCTTGAGTGTTCGGAGATTAAGCTTAATAAAGATTATGATGGATTAAAGAACATTGTTATAGGTGTTAAAAACATTACTGGAAAATGAATGTGAATGTAAATATGTGAATTTAAATAACAACTCTATAACGTATATTTACACGAATCCTTGCAACTTGTCCATAGTTGTATTATTTGTACGTCTCGCCGCCAATGTAGATGACTTGAGATGCCAAGCGGTCAATGAGCGGGACTTATTGCACTCTTGCTTAAAGCGCTTACTGGGTGTATGTTTCATATATACTTGTATACTGATCTATATCGTATGTAAATGTATGAGTGATTTACTAAATAAAGACGATCATAAGACAGGAAATAAATCAGTAGTTGACAGGTTGAAACCGAAATTCAAGAGTGTCCGACAACTGGTCAAATCACACAACCTTCACAGTTTGTAGTAAAAATGTCCATCCCGTCCATCATTAAACTGCCACCTTAGGCTCAGGTATTAGACTGCCGTCTTTCAAATGGAGAGATAATTAGGACATAATAAGTCAAGGTGTCAATTTTCGGAGGCCTTTTGCAATTTATGACTTCGTTTTGACCAAGTGACCACACGTTAAGTGCTTACGGGTTATTGAATTGGATTTGATTACAACGTGGTAATATGTTGGTCACATTTTTATGTGGAATGCGTTGCATCAGTAATTATGAATTAACATTGCCCGAGGTCTTTGTGGTGTGTCTATGTGCTGCGTTATCGTTAATAGGCACAGTATCAATATAATTATATAGATTTTAAGTTTTTAACCATCAATCCAAAATGGCATTTATGAAACCAATGTTAAAGGATGACGCCTAGACTAATTTTGCAAGAAGTCCTATATTGACAACAGCTTAAATTATAAACATATAAGTCGCGCTCTGACAAAAGGGGGTTTAATGAATGTGCGTAAGGTGTCGTCCCATATCAGACTTTGCAGTCCGCACAGGCTTATCAGGGACGATACTTTCCACATTAACTGCATTTTTGCTAAGAAGAGGCTTTCTTTAAACGAAAAAACGCTTCATACAAGCGGAAAGTGGCTTCCCTAATAAGCATGTGTGGAATGTAAATGTCTTATTATGTTCTTTACCTTTATTGAAATCGTTAACAAGTACACGAATGAAATGTAGCCAACAAGAGCCCCGTGAAGTATGGAGATTATTGTTCAGTGACCATAGAATAGTGTTCTATTCAGGTTCAGATTTGTGTGAAAGTTCCCATTGTTTGAGCAAACAAACCGTACGAATGTTCTTTTCTCAGTCAATCTGTGGACTAAATGTGTCGCGTTCTGAGAAAACTGGGCATAATCCTTGTGCGTAAAGTGTCATCCCAGATTAGCCTGTGCAGTCCGCACAGGCTAATCCAGTACGACACTTTCCGCCTAAACTGGATTTTCGCTAAGAAGAGACATCATTTAAACGAAAAATTCCATAAAAGCGGAAATTGTCGTCCCTGACTAGCCTGTGCGGACTGCACAGGCTAATCTGGGACGACACTTTACGCACAAGCATTATGCCCAGTTTTCTCAGAACACGACACAAATACCTTTTAGGCACATAACCTTCTTCTCGCTAGGCAGATAGAAACGGCAGTAGTGATATTATTTTCTTAATTATGAAAAATAAACACTGAACAAAGAGTGTTTTTTTTAAATTATGTTGTATGAAAATCGTCCACATATGTGTGTAAATAGTATACATGTTTTAATATAAACGAGATTAGTTTGAATGTACTGGTAAACTGAATGTTATATGAAAACGTTTCATCTACACCCAGTGGCTTTTTAAAATAAGGTTTGTGCAATCGAACCGTCTCTGGGAAAACCAGGCTTAATGCATGTACGTACAGTGTCGTCCCAGATTGGCTTGTGCAGTCCGCATAGGCTAATCATGGAGGACACTTTCCCCCTAGACTGGATTTTCATTCAAAAGAGACTTCCTTTGAAAGAAAAATTCCATACCAGCTGAAATTGTCGTCCCTGATTAGCCTGTGCGGTTTCCCATAGCACGGCGTATATCTTCATGCAGTTGCAATGGTATTGTCATTATTCACAAAACTCCGACGGGTGATATAGGTTGCATGTTTTGTTTAATCTCATGTTTCAGCTAACAAAGATATACAGTATTAATCATTTTAAATTATCAATATTTTAAAAACTTAACGTTACATATTAAACATAGCCGAAGACTTAAGCATTTTCATAAATGCAATAAATGTTCTTAAATTTTAGAAGTGTTGTGGATACGGACACAGGGCTAATTAAAATACGTTAGTACAATATTTTATACTGAATTGATAAGGTCTATTATTATGCAAACCGTCAGTATGGCAATCAATAAACATAGAGCATTCTCACGGTCGGCTGGAAATAATTTGCACCGAAAACCATTTCAACTGTCTGCGCGCGCGTATCGGTTGAGTTCACATGCACGTTGCGGTTATGGGTCACTGCGCAGTATTTCGTCTGCTTTCGTGCTCTTCGCATCTGAAATACTTGCAAGCAAATACGATTTAGTGGCCAGTCGCACGCCGGTGTTACGCAAGTCACATTGGGAATTTAAAGATACTGTTGGATACACGCATTCATACACTCAGTTGAGGTCTATCACTTATAATATCCCACCAAACGAACGAAAAAATAACAACAACAAAATAATGCGAAATGCGTAATACAACACTGAGAATATGTGTCAAATCTTGAACGTTACTTAATATTCCCACATGTTTAGGTTTTGCTTTTTAACTCTAACGAAAATTTCTGGGACCTAACGTTAAAAAACAAAAAAGCAGCGTTAAATCAGGTTTAAAAACAAAACAGCATGCATTCGAGTGTTACCGTGATCCCGTTGATAGGTGATCTGATCTAATCAAAGAGAGTTTTGACGTTCAGCTTCAGAAACTGCTTGTAAATAAATCCTGTATTTCTTTGTCAAAAGAAGGGTTCGTGTGTGTGTATTCATTTCATCTAGAAGCTCGACTGATAAGCCTGATCGCGACCCAGCCCTTCGCATGGCTTTGTATGATAAGGCGATGATCTACATAATACATTACAGACATGTGTTTAACTATAGCGACATGAGTGTCTCATCCGGGAAGCTATTTTATTATTTTGAGAAACCTATCGCGTTTGTTCTGATAGTATATTTATATGCCATTGACGTTTTTACGTACAAGAAACGCTATTAGTTATCAACATTCTATATATGTTGGTGTAACGTAAGAAACTTAAACATTTTTTTTTTAATTTTATGATAAGAAGAGTTTTGCAAAATTTGTAGGGGTCAAACTACTGCTTTTACGGAGTAATTTTGTTTCTGAATATGTGTAAAATGCTCTGCACATGCTTCTAAGTATAAATTAAAGTAAATTTCTATGCAAAAGAAAACACATTGTATTGAAAAAAAATATACCATGGGGTCAGTTTCCTGGTACCATATGCATCAAAATGATGCGATGCAGATACTTTGCGGAAGTCAAAATTGAGAAAATTGCAAAATGCTGCTTGTTATGTGCGTGTGTGTATCTTTAAGTGCATTTGTTTTGTGTTTTGCGAAGCTTAAGTTTCATTTTATGTGATTTTGAATCAAAAAGAAGGATTATGCCTCAAGTGAAAACCCTTTGAAACGCTAGACTAGTCCCGAAAACACTCTGCACAAGATTGTTGCATCCGGATCTTGTCAAGTACATGTACTGTTAAATCATTCATATCAGGCGGCATGAAATTTCGTGCTTTTTTCAAAAATGACTTTTTTTCATTTATGACACATTAATTCGCGGATTTTTGATTTTGGAAAATAAGAAGAGGAATTTGCGGCGGTCATTTTCAGATGTGCTTGTACTGAATTCGTGATTCGGTCAACCCACGAAATCAATGAAATTTAATGTCTTACGAATAATAATGATTTGACAGCATATTCCCTTGGCAGAGTTATCATGCCGTGAGTTATATCATAATGGCAGTAACGTTAGAAAAATAACATACATAGTGCAAAGTAGCGTGATATATTATGCATAAGTCTAAATCAACATAAGCCCATCGGATATCTATTTCGGTCGTGTAACCCTGATAAGATCCTTAAAATAAAGCACCTCAAGTTCACCTTTGTCCATTTATGGCAAAGCAATTCCAAAATAACTTTTATTATATATATTTTTTTTAGAACAAATACATATAAATGCATCAGTGTCAGTAAACTTCAGCTTAACAGAATAACCTGTTTTCGGTCATTTTACCTGCCAATATCATTGTACTGAATCGCTGAAGTTTATAGTCGTGTGATTTACTGTTTCCTCTGTTTTAAATATTCGATGTAAAGTTAGATAACGTAGAATATACGGTATTCATGAGCACGATTTATTGTAGGCAGATTTTGTGGTAGTGAGATCTATTTTCTTTCAAAAACCATGCACGTAGATTGATTTTAGGTAAACTTGATTGGTAATTTGAAATATTGTTAATTTTTACCGGACCCCTTTTCGTTTATCGAATGATATCTCTATGTAAAAACTTCTTGAAACATAATTATAGTTTCGCTACGTTTTTCACCAAGACACAATGTGCGCCCACCTGATTTATGTGTGATGCAGCGTGGTCCGCCTTATCGCATCCGCTACACCACTGCATGCTGCAACGTTGCATGGATAAAAATCTTGTAATTCAAACCTCATGCTGAGGGTGTCCTTAGTTTAATTTATAAACTCGTAAATTGAGAATTACATTCTGTTGCTCTAATATCTGAAACAAATTTCCCATGCATCACTTTGACCCATTTCTCTGAAGCAATTGGTAACGGTAGCTAGGTATGTTAGCCATGTAATTGTCATAAGCTATCTTAATGTCAATTAGAGGTAATTGAATTTTGATAAGTACCCCAGTAGGGGACCGTACATGCAAACGGCACTGTTCTTCCATCAGTTTTTTCCACTAAGACTTTTTGTAATCATGCTTTAAGCGTTTTTTCTAGCCCAAACAGTTATGGTTACCATTTACAATAATTAATAGAACGGTGATAAGTTTAAACACGTACAATTATTGCTATTTAATGTCTTAGACCATATTCTTTGCTGAGTAAGTTTGTTGTGTTAAGTGTGCTTCCTGATACATTTTATACGTATATGCATGCATATAATTATATTCATATGAATATAAATTATAAATACTACAAAATTATCTCTTGAGTGTATTAAAGCACCCTTCTTGGTATCACTTGAAATCGCCGCCGTTCCAATCGGTCAATTGAGCATTTGTTTCTTGAGTAAAGGTACCCAAGGGGTAGGGGATACAGATTTCGTCGTAATTTAACTGTTCCTTCTAACACAGGCCAACCGTATACCATCTGTATAATCTAACTGCAAGAATAAGACTAGCGTACACTGTGTCATATTAAAGAGTGTTTTTGTTTCTATTTGCCATCATAGAAAACAATATAAGTGTCTGATTCAACTTGAGAATTACCTTAGACTGTCCAAGTGCCGCAAATGAAGAGTTCAGTGCCTAATTAAGTATATCGCCGACTGCTCCAAACCCCAGATGGCATCTAATATCATACAAGGCCATAACACATTTCCGAAATAATTGTGAACAATAACTTGGCACCCTGTAAGCTGTAATTGTTATGACTCTTTAAAAATGTAAGGGAATGATTGTCGAATGGAAAAGATGAAATACGTGGTCTTATCGTAGATGTGGCGAATACAACAATAGCACAGAATCAACGTTGGTCGATTCCAGGTGATGGACATCGTTATCCTGTCGACGCTATATTTTTACAAACATAGAGATTTCTGAAAAAATCATCTTATGGAGATCAGGAATTTTTAAGCAAACTTTTACCAGCTTTCATCCATCACCCCGATTTACTTTTACTGTTGGTTCGCTATTTCATAGCAGAAGTGTGGAAATGTATATGGTAACACCCATTGGAAATATATTAAGAAATTATTTTTACTCTCATCTTTTGTCTTCTAGGCGACTTGTTTAATATAGAAACGACTTNTTTGACGTTCAGCTTCAGAAACTGCTTGTAAATAAATCCTGTCTTTCTTTTTCAAAAGAAGGGTTCGTGTGTGTATATTCATTACATCTAGACGCTCGCCTGATATGCCTGATCGCGGCCTAGCCCTTCGCGTGGCTTGGTATGATAAGGCGAGGATATACATAATACATAACAGACATGTGTTTAACTATAGTGACTTGAGTGTCTCATCCGGGAAGCTATTTTATTATTTTGAGAAACCTATAGCGTTTGTTCTGATAGTATATGTATATACCATTGACGTTTTTACGTACAAGAAACGCTATTAGTTATCAACATTCTATATATGGTGGTATAACGTAAGAAACTTAAACACATTTTGATATTTTATGATAAGAAGAGTTTTGCAAAAAATTTAGTGTAATAATTGAGTGTTTTGGTTTCTATTTGCCATCATAGAAAACAATATAAGTGTCTGATTCAACTTGAGAATTACCTTAGACTGTCCAAGTGCCGCAAATGAAGAGTTCAGTGCCTAATTAAGTATATCGCCGACTGCTCCAAACCCCAGATGGAAGCTAATATCATGCAAGGCCATAACACATTTCCGCAATAATTTTGAACAATAACTTGGCACCCTGTAAGCTGTAATTGTTATGACTCTTTAAAAATGTAAGTGAATGATTGTCGAATGGAAAAGGTGAAATACGTAGTCTTATCGTAGATGTGGCGAATACAACAATAGCACAGAATCAACGTTGGTCGATTCCAGATGATGGACATCGTTATCCTGTCGACGCTATATTTTTACAAACATAGAGATTTCTGAAAAAATCATCTTATAGCGATCAGGAATTTTTAAGCAAACTTTTACCAGCTTTCATCCATCACCCCGATTTACGTTTACTGTTGGTTCGCTATTTCATAGCAGAAGTGTGGAAATGTATATGGTAACACCCATTGGAAATATATTAAGAAATTAGTTTTACTGTCATCTTTTGTCTTCTAGGCGACTTGTTTAATATAGAAACGACTTGTTTAACATAGATACTTATTTACGGTTGAGATGTTATTATTGAGGGATAAACAAATCACATTCTTCAAGACGAGGCTGTTGATACAAAAGGTATAATCGAGAGCGCTTGTACAAACGTAACCGAACCGTCAGCTGTAGGTAATGTAAACAGGGTCTGACCATACATTCTGGTTTCGGTTTTGAAGCAACATTATTACACGAATATACACGGGATATCGCCCTGTATTAATGTAAAATCGCGCACAATATACATGTGTAATATGTATAATTTTAAATAGACACAGTTGTATACGATGTTTCAACATTTTGAATTACCAAAATGTATAACGTAAGTGGGAAATATCAAATGCCTGGACTTGGATGTAATTACTACACGCACACGTTTATTTTAAGTTGTCATAAGCTGCATTTTTGTCGCACATAACAGTATCCTTGATGAAACATAAAAGGCGAGACAGGCGTGCAATATATCTTTATGCAATGACACATATTGTTTTGTCGTTAACAGGTAGTAATGCATGTGCGTAAAGTGTGCAATCCACACAGGCTTATCTGGGACGACACTTTCCGCTTGAACTAGATTTTCGCTAAGAAGAGACTTCTTTAAAACGAAAAATACCATAAAAGCGGAAAGTCTCGTTTCTGATAAGCCTGTGATAAGGACTGAAAATGCAAATCTGGGATGACACTTTACGCACATGCATTAAGCCCCGTTTTAACAGAGCGAGACTCATGTATTCTCATGAATCCACAGACTGTCGCGAATCTTTCTTGTGAATTAATGTCTTCATACCCGTTAAATAACAGCGTAAATATATACGTCTTTGTCTGCGTCGAACCAAGGACATACATGTCGCAATGTTGGAAGAGGATGAGGGCTATTCTTGTAACAACAGCATGTACGATGTCGTTGTCGAACACATACTAGCATTTGGTGACAGACGAAAATAGATTTCAGCTGCAGCAGACGACGTGCATTACGCTGCCGATTTATGGAAGTTGCGTTCACTGGCGTCATTAAATGCTACCGGGCTTAAACAAATTTGGCATAACCCAAAGTTTCCAAAAAAGAGACAGTAACATTTTTCGAGATAAGTCATTCTCTATTTGTTTTTATTTTATTAATGTGTCTGAACACGGTGGCATGTTGGTTTTTGTCTGCGTTTGAATGTAACACAAACAACTGCAATATTTTCCTTTGAGAAAAGTTTCGAGTTGAAACTTTATATTTGTTCACCTCAATTGTCCGTCATTATTTCTATACGACAAAGAATTCGTAAAATGAACGTCAGAACAGGAAGTTCCATTGTCTGGGAATTTCACATAAACTGTTGTTAAAATGATCTCTTTCTTAAAACATTTGTAACGAGAAGCGATTAACAAAGATATATATAACAAAAACATTTTATCACGTCCCTGGGACATATAAGACATATAGTAGATGCTGAAGTCTTTATATTTTTTTTTACATTGTTTTAATGATAAATATAGCATTTTAATACAAAACATTCACTGGCTTTATTAAACCTATCATTTGTCAGTAAGATCACGCAATGTCAATGCCATATGGTAGATTTAGTTTCGAAAGCTATTAATGTTTATTAAATATGCAAGTTAACATAATGAATCTATTTCAAGTTGTGTGCATAGACAATTAAAAACTGTTTTGTTTTTATATATAACAGTTTTTTTTTGTATCTCTGCATTTAAAATTATACAATACGCTAACGTACATTTTCATTTGCAACGACAACCGCGAATATTATCTGGTAATCGCCGAATCGATGCTGACAGTTTCCAGTTGATCAATATTTAAATCATCTCAACATAATGTGTTCACATTGTTGATAACATCTTAATACAAGGTCTTAGAGGTTAGAGGTGTTATAATAAAATTATCACAAACTGCATTTCATTATCCAGATTTATGTTTACGGTTTCATAGCAGACATAAGGAAGTGTACACGGAAACACTTATTGAACAATGTTTTATGGACTTGGTATTACCTTCATTCTTTGTCTTCCGGTCGACTGGTTTAATCAGGAAAACTATCAAGGGTTGGAATGTTAAGGGATAAACAAATAACATTCTTCAAGGCCAGAATCGCGTTTGATGGATACCGTATGGTCCAAGGGGCACCGTCACAACGTCTTGCACAAAACTTCTTGTTTTAGCAATTTGAGGTAGTTTCAATGAGGGCTGACCAGCAATTGCGTATAAATCTTTAAGGCTTTTTGAACAAAGACGAGTCGTATATTTGTAACAATGTGACAATTTATCACCCAAGTAAAAAGTTAAAATGGAAGATACATGTTTTCGATTGTCCTAATTGCCATGT
>VMBQ01009117.1:3607-21835 GCA_007657795.1 Dreissena rostriformis
TTTTTTTTTTTTTTTTTTTTATAAGAACTAAATTAAACAACCCAGATAATTATTAGTATAAGCGATGCTTGTGCAGAAATATTTTTAACCAAAGGCATTGTATGAATCATGCCGGAAATATGTAAATGTGAAAGTATTGTTACAATTAGTATACAATGTATGGCATAATTTATCTGAAACTAGACATACTAAATGAACATGAAATTCAGTTCCAAAAATGACCATACCAATAATTTTCCTACAATAAAACAAAACAGAAAAAAATCAACTGCAAAGAAATCTTACTAGAGATAAATATAATAACAATTGAACTGTGGTATACAGACGATAGAGCTTAATATTAAAAACGAGTCCGTATCACATATAAGTAATAGCAAACTATGTAACATTAATATAGTGAAGAAAAAAATCTGTAAAACATTGTTTAACGTAACATCCTTATGCTGACAAAGCACGCACGGATTCGTAACATTCATTTGCAGACCTTCACTGTAACCTGAGTTCATCCATTATGCATATACATTTGGGTGCAGAATTATGTTTGATAGCAATAAAAAGACAAAAATAGTCGGTACCAAAACACTAAAAACACGTCGAAATAGCCTGATAGTGAATTGATAGAATTTGACATGAAGGAGTTTGAATGCATTATTCGATGTATTTATTTTCAAACGAAGATAAATAAAAATGTACATGTTATGCGACGCGACGCACGTTCTTTTGATATCTTTGATGAATTTGATGAAGATCGGTCTTTATCTCTGTTGACGGATAACATGCATGGCTATAAGCAATAAAAGTTAGGGTACATGATTAACACAAAGTTAGGGTACATGATTAACACGTCTTAAAGGGACTTGTTCACGTTTTGGTAAATTGACAAAATTGAAAAAAATAAATTGTTTCAGATCTGCAAATTTTCGTTGTAGTTATGATTTTTTCGAGGAAACAGTAATAATGATCATTTATCATGCTCTAAAATATCCATTATATGCACATTTTGACGATTTTAAAACGTTACAAACGCGAAACGATGGAATAATTTGGATGGTTCTATTGTTATCGTTATTATTTGTGACATTACGAGGGTCAGTGGTTCGAGCCCCGGTGTGGTTTTCTTTTTTCTCTCTTTTTTAATTTTTGTTCTTGTTTAATACTGGAGATATTCAGTTCCGAGGTTTACATTCATCAATTTGAAGCATTTAATGACAAACTTCAAAACATGCCAAAATCTGTGAACAAGTCTCTTTAAAGTTAGAGTGATGATAAACACGTCCTCAAATAGTGCAAACTGAAAGGTCCAGAGTGCTGCATACGAATAAAGCGAATGATGTTAGACAACAGCTAAGGAGTAAATGTTTCAACTTATGCACACGAAACGTTTGAACTTGTTATTCTATGTTTTTGGAAATTTTCAATAGTTTTTAACTTTTATTTTAAACCCCAAGGAATGCAATTAGATGAAAGTTTATTTGCTACTCTGATGTTCCCAATTGTAAACAAAGATCCTGTTTGACTGTTGTTCAAAACGCGAAAGGAAATAAACTTGCCAGTCAGTATCTTCGCTAAAGTTGTGTGTGCATACACTTGCACATGTAGACCCCGAAGCATGTGACTGCTTATGTTGCACAACGCAAAAATGTTATTGTGTCTGCATCAAACAGCAAACTTCTCAATTGTGTATATCAACATGTCAAAACATTAAGAGTGACACATTGGTTTATCAGTTGTAAGGATCTGTTCTCAATTATTTCCTTCTCCACACGTGACAGCCACGGAAGTTATTCATGTTCAACGCTGTTGTGTAAAATGATTGTTTATTTTATAAGTCCTAGTTTAAACAACCCGGAAAATCATAAGTATAAGCCAAGCTTTTGCAGCAAAATGTTTAATCAAAGGCATTGTTTCATTCGTGCCTACATATTTAATTATGAAAGGTATTATAAAAAAGACTATACAATGTATGGTACAAACTATCAGAAACCAGACATGCTAAATAAATATATAATTCTGTTAAAAAATGACCGTACCAAATAAGGGAAGCGGACAACTACAACGAGCGAGGCCTGGTATAGGGAGATAACCTGGGTTAGGGTAAGGGTTGGGGTTAGGGGTCGGGTAAGGGTTAGGGTTTGGGTTAAGGCTAACCCTAACCCAAACCCGACCCCTAACCCTAACCCCAACCCTAACCCTAACCCTCCCCCTCCCCCCCCCCATGCGCATTACAATACCAGGCCTCGCTCGTTGTAATTGTCCGCTTTCCGTACCAATAATTGTCATACAATTAAAACCCAACCGAAACAAATTTTAAACAACGAAGAAATCGTACAAGAAGTGATAAATATAATACCAATTTAACTGTGGCATGCAAACGATAGAGCGTTGTATTTCAAACGAATCCGTATCACATCTAAGAAAAAGCAAACATTTTCATGGTGAAGAAAAAATCTGTAAAACATTGTTTTACGCAACACCATTATGATGACAGAGCACTAACGGACTCGTAACATTCATTTGCAGACAGTCACTGTAACCTGAGTTCATCCATTATGTATATGCATTTGGTTGCAGAATTATGTTTGATCGTAATAAAAAGACAAAAACAGTCGGTACCAGACACTAAAAACACGTCGAAATAGCCTGATGGTGAATTGATAAAATTTGACATGAAGGAGTTTGAATGCATTATTCGATGTATTTATTTTCAAACGAAGATAGATGAAAATGTACATGTTATGCGACGAAAGTTCTTTTGATGTCTTTGATGCATTTCAAGGTCGGTCTTTATTTCTGTTGACGGATAACATGCAAGGCTATCAGCAATTAAAGTTAGGGTAGATGATTTACACGTCTTTAAGTAAGGATAGATGATTAACACGTCTTCAAATAGTGCACACTGAATGGTCCAGAGTGCTGCATACGAATAAAGCGAATGATGTTAGCCAACAGCTAAGGAGTACATGTTTCATCTTATGCACACGAAACGTTTGAACTTGCTATTATATGTTTTTGCACATTTTGAATAGTTTTTAACTTTTAGTTGAAACCCCAAGGAAAAGCATACATTTTAAACTCATAATGTTGCTGTTGTCACACTTAATTGCGACGCTCTAATAAAGCATTCGTTTCATTACCAGATTATACAATTGAGGAGGTATAATTGCCAAACGGTTTTAACATCCGTAACAAAGTGGTTTTGGAAATAAAAACTTCGGATAAATACTTATACGAAGAGGCCTAACCTTTCTAAGTACTTGATGTTTTGGTGTGAACTGTTCATTGGGATGCTGTATAACGAACGACCAATAGCGAGATTCCGTGATTTGAGGAAGTTACCAGTTGTTCATACGTACGTTATTGCACACGGGCTCTTTCGTCATCTAAACTGTGGGTACGATACGTGAAAAGTCCCGAGTTTAGGGCCACTTAATTGACACTGCTTAATGATAATGTCAAGCTGTTTTCATTTAGAGTGTATTTCATTAGACTTGGCCCAACGACTACAAGCACTATTGAGCTAAATCTATCCTTATTTGTAAATGTTGAGTCATTGGAAAGAAAAAACTAGAATCGTAAGAACATAACTATGGGTCCAAATGTATAACGTAACATAAATACATGTCAAAGTAATATCGGCGGTTAACTGCATTGATTATAGTGTTCTTGTTGTTTCAGTTGTATCAATTTATGCCCATAAGATGCAACTATAATCAATATCAGTCACACAAAAAACAAGGCATTCAAATGATGCACTCGACAGTTCTCCTAATCATTCAATATGTTATCCTGTTTGACTACTCTAATCAAAGCTTAAAAACGGAAGTCCGCTCGTTGCAAATAAGTGCAATGAACTTTATAGATGCACATTTAGTGATATGATCCTTTTATTAATTAACTTAATATCATTATGCGTGTCACTATTTTATACCCAAAACAATATTATAATTTGATAATATAAACACAGTCAGTATGCTGAAGGAGATTGGTTTTCAAGTATTGTTGTCAATGTCTGACGCTTTAAACGATCAGAATTTTAAATTGTCTTTAATTTTGCGTTTTGCGAACCCTGAAATATCGAAGTGTAGGATGCGCTTAGCAGGAACACGTATACATGTATCGACATTGTTTGCGATTACTTGTATAAACTCGTATGGGTGCGCTAAATTCGTATTGCTTAGTGTTAAATGTTAATGAAGCCAACAGCTTATGAGTACGTGTCTCAACTTATGCGAAACGTTTGAACTGAACTGACTAGGGGCACGCCAGAGGTGTATGTAGACTAGGGGCGCGCCAGAGGTGTGTGTAGACCAGGGGCGCGCCAGAGGTGTATGTAGACTAGGGGCGCGCCAGAGGTGTATGTAGACTAGGGGCGCGCCAGAGGTGTATGTAGACTAGGGGCGCGGGCGGGGTTGAACAACGATTCTTATAAGTCAGACGACGTTTGGTTCAAACATGTGAAGGCTGGATAACACTAATTCCATTTCCCATAGGGTCCAATTATAAAACTGCCAATTTTCAAAGCATTTTTCTTGTATTTTCTATATACTAGTATCACATTTTGCAAGTCCGGTATCATTTTTAAGAATCTTTCCTTTTTAATAAATGCAGTCAAAATATATGGTCTTGCAACTTCTAAGAAAGAAAAAAATCGCCTAAAGACAAGCGCCCTCGGAAAACAGAGTTTCGGAAAAGAAATTTCGACAAAAGCCTCGGACTTAATTAAACGCACTAAACATTCATCTATCGACGTAATCTCTAATGAAATGCACCAACATGTTGCAGACACACATTGGATGAAGGAAATAATCACAAAAAGCATATTATGTCCGATCGCTAAATAGCTTTTAAACCCGAAGAGAAAAGGAACTCTTCATTAGAAATAGGCACTACTTTCGATGATTTAGTGTAATATAACCTGAAAAGGCGCATTACTGTCACTTTGCACTTTGCACCAAGTCGATAATAGCTGGCAATCTTGTGTTCTTACAAACAAGCCAGACGGCAACTTGCGTTTTCAACGAGTCTGTTGTCTCAATCAAACATGGCGCCTTGTTACAGAGGAAACAGAAATCGGTTGAAAAAATATACGTTTTATATGTAGATACATAAAGAATAACAGGCTACTGCCCTATCGTTGTGTAATATAGCAGGTGAGGCTTAGAATAAAATAACGGCGAGGCTTGCCGAGCCGTTGTTATATTCGAGCCGAGCTTGATATAATATGGTTAGTGCATTCAGGGGAAATGGGGGAACACAATGGTAGTTTTGAAAGAACAAAAATAAAACTATTGACACAATTTAACTTCATTTACAACAGTAGGCGATAAATCTTATCATCACTACTAGGTCCTTTATTTTAAGGACATTTGCCCAACAATTGGGTACACACAAACCAATAAGGTGTAGTCACAGGAACGGGCAATTCAAAGCATAACATCGGGAATTATTACAAGTTTGATTGAAAACACGAAAAACCTAACAATCCGACGATGAATACATTAAAATATGGGGTCACCTAAAACCTCAAAAAAGAAATAACATACTCGCCAATACCAAAATCATACTAAAATGGTATATAATAATTGCGTATATGTCTTATGATAACTCTTTACTATTATTGCAAATGAAATGAACACATTTATTTTTGAACTGTCTGTTGTAGTTTCTCAACCGTCCAGTCAGATTAGCTATAATACATTTGAGCCTCGCTCTGGGAAAACGGGGTTTAATGCATGTGCGTAGTGTCGTCCTAGATTAGCCAGTGAAGTCCGCTATTCAGACTCGACACCCTTTTTTTCTTTATTTTGGTTTAGATGGAAGTATCTGCTTAGCGAACATCCCGTTAAGGCGGAAAGTGTCGTCCCTGATCGACACTTCAAGTACATACATTAAGCTCCGTTTTCCCAGAGCAAATATCATGTTGAATGCTTACTTGTCTAGCTCCAACAATGACAAATGATAATAGCTGTTATTCGCTACAGTGGTCAACGTTTTAAACGATTTTACCCTCAATGGCGCACACTGCGTACAAACCGCATTATAGCCTCAAATTACTTGAACATTTGTATCTGTCCTGTCATACACTGCGATCCCACATTCTTGTAATTGCAGGGTGATGTATGTCAAGCTTGAAATTATGGCGATAAATTATGACTGTTATAACTAGTTTACCTCATATCTATTTTGTATTTGTTGTGTTGTTGTTGTTTTTTGGAAATGTTCGGTAGTGAGTTATTAACAAGTAATATAGTAAGAACACAAATAGTATATATATATATATATATATTACTGCCAAAAAGTTAAAATATGACGCACTCGCTTGAAAATTATGGTGATAAATTATTGTAATCATAGCATTGCTTTTATTTTACCTGTTTTGTATTCGGTTTTGTTGTTGTTGTTGTTTTAATGTTTGGTGGTGATTATTGTTTTTTTAAACAAGTAAAATAATTAGAAAACAAGCGGTGAAGCAGAGAGAACACAGGGTGTGTACACATGCCAAAGTGTTGAAATAATAACACAAAACAAGTTGATTACACATGCAAAGCATAAATATGTGATAGGCACGGATCATGTTTAATATTATAAGGTTAACCGACCAAGAAGTATTAAAACGAACTAACACCTTTTCACGTATTGAAGTTGCTATTCAGTTGATTAAACATGTAGACGAGATTATGTGAATATGCATGTACAATTGAATGTTTTTTATTATATGAATAGCTTTTATTTAACGGAATATGTTTCGTATAACACGCACAATGCGTATGACTCTTAAGTCAAGATTATCTCCATTGTTAAATTAAATTTATAACCAAATTATTGATATGCGGTATTTGACTCTGAAGAGAAAAAGAGATTGTGCTTTTACTTGGAATGTCTCTTAAAGAAACCTACCATTCGTTGAAGATGCATGTAAATACATTCAATACTTGCAATATTTATGCTTCACACAATTAACGAACTATAAAAAAATTACGGAACGGAAAGGACAATAACTCCCAAAATACCGACAACAGAGTTGTTGTTCTTGTACTCTGTAATTCCTCTAAATGTCCTCTATAAGTGTAAACAGTTTTTAATTCAATTCTAAGGGAGGTATGTTCAGCACAAGAAATTGATTAAAGGACAACAACTCTGTTAATCATGTAGTAGGTGTTATGGCCCGTGTACGCTGCGCTTCCACTCAAAGCCCTCTATCATTGCATGAAGTATCATTTTAATCCATTCAATATTCCCTGAGTTATTCTCCGCACAAGAAGCGGTCCAGACTAACGGACGGAATGACGGACCGACGATGCGTTTACTATATGCCTTCTTCCTTGAAGATGATACAAACTCCTAAGATGTTGGTGTCATGTTCTTGTCCCTACACAAGCAATACATTTGACCTAATGGTAATGGTGAAGCCTGTGTCACAAGCTGATACGTTTGCAGTGTATATTAAAAATAAACAATCGAAATAGAAGTTGACCGAATGAGAAACTTGATTGTGCGGACTGTCGTTGCATACCTTTACCTTCTGTTGTGTAAACTGAAATTGTATCCGGTGGTGATTTAGGATATTTGATATGTTTGATATGTTTGGTAAAATTGTATATTGGGTACTTTTGAAATTCCTTAAGAACGCTAAGGTCCATTAATTCACCCAACCTGAAAGCTGCAACTATAACCATGGTAACACATGTACCATGACGATTTCACTTACTACGCGAAATAAAGCAACTATCGTTTCAAGTAGGAATTACACCGAAAATTGAAAATAATAAAATTGAAATGTTTTATTACGAATATTAATTGTATAAACTTGTATAAACGCGAAGATTGGTAAAAACTGCTTCTCTGACCGATATTGAGCTAAATCAAATCTTATCTGCTTATGTTGAGTCATTGGAAAGAAAAGCTAGAATCGTAAGAACATATTTATTGGTCCAAATGTATTACATAACATAAATCCATGTATGTTAAAGTAATATCTGTGGTTAACTGTATTGATCATAGTGTACTTGTTCGTGTTTCAGTTGTATCAATTTATGTCCAAAATATGCAAATATAATTAATATCAGTCACCTTAATCTGATCGATACCTGAAACAAATCAATGAATAACATTAAATCCCTTTCTCAAAATCGAACGTAATGATCATCATTATGTCACATGAACTCATTGAAGATTAGTTAATTTACATTACCGAGAAATAAAACTGCGACAAAACAATGATTCATAAGGAACAAGGTATTAAAATGGTGTTCTTGACAAACGCTGATAGCGTGTCTATCTCTGAAGTTCTCCTTATCATACATATTATGCTGTTTGACTGTTTCAATCAAAGCTGAACAACGGAAGTCCTCTCGTTGCAAAGTTGTGCAACGAACTTTATAGATGAACATTTATTGCTATGATCCTTCAATTAGTGAACATAATACCATTACGTTTGACATGGTTTTATAGCAAAATGAACAAAATAATTGGATACTGTATATACAGTTCTTGATATGTCAGTGGTCTGGGGATTATATGTTAACGTCTTATGCCACGTATCCGTATGATGATAAGTTTTGTATCAGGTTCGGTCTATGTGAATGTCTCACGTTAGCTTGTATGTGCGGTGGCCCCCGGTCTATGATGAATGTCTCACGTTAGCTTGTATATGCGGTGGACCCAGCTTTAATCAGTTTGATCCTTAAAGTTGTGTGTTCTACTTTGTATTGTGTTGTGTGAGCAATTGGTCACTCTGTTTACATAAAGAGCAGCCAATGTCGCAAGGGCATTGTTTCATTGTTAATTAATGTATTATTTTACAATAAGATGAAAGTTTATTTGCTACTCTGATGTTCCCAATTGTCACCAAAGACCCTGTTTTATAGTTGTTCAAAACACGAAAGCAAATAAACTTGCCAGTCAGTCTGTTCGCTAAAGTTGTGTGTGCATACACTTGCACATGAAGACCCCGAAGCATGTGACTGCTTATGTTGCACAACGCAAAAATGATATTGTGTCTGCATTAAACAGCAAACTTCTCAATTGTGTATATCAACATTGCAAACACTTTAGAGTGACACATTGTTTTATCAGTCGAAATAATCTTTTCTCAATTATTTCCTTCTCCTTTAATTATTTTCCTTCTGGTGACAGCCACGGATTTTATGTATTTTCAACACTGTTGTGCACAATGACTAGTTAATTTTTTTACCAAAGGCATTGTATGAATCATGCCAGAAATATTTAAATGGGAAAGTATTGTAACAATAAGTATACAATGTATGGCATTATTTATCTGAAACTAGATATAATAACTTAACATGAAATTCAGTTCCAAAAACGACCATACCAATAATTGTCCTACAAAAAAATAAACTGCATATAAATCTTTCTAGAGATAAATATAACAACGATTTAACTGTAGTCTACACACGATAGAGCTTAATATTCAAAACGANCTATGTTGAATGCCTCACGTTAGCTTGTACATGCGGTTGGCCCAGGTCTATGTTGAATGCCTCACGTTAGCTTGTACATGCGGTGGGCCCAGGTCTATGTTAAATGCCTTACGTTAGCTTGTATATGCGGTGGGCCCAGGTCTATGCTGAATGCCTTATGTTAGCTTGTACATGCGGTTGGCCCAGGTCTATGTTGAATGCCTCACGTTAGCTTGTACATGCGGTGGCCCCAGGACTATGTTGAATGCCTTACGTTAGCTTGTACATGCGGTTGGCCCAGGTCTATGTTGAATGCCTAATGTTAGCTTGTATATGCGGTGGTCCAGGTCTATGTTGAATGCCTTACGTTAGCTTGTACATGCGGTTGGTCCAGGTCTATGTTGAATGCCTCACGTTAGCTTGTACATGCGGTGGGCCCAGGTCTATGTTGAATGCCTTACGTTAGCTTGTATATGCGGTGGGCCCAGGTCTATGTTGAATGCCTCACGTTAGCTTGTACATGCTGTGGGCCCAGGTCTATATTGAATGCCTCACGTTAGCTTGTACATGCTGTGGGCCCAGCTTTAATCCGTTCGATCCTTAATGTTGTGGGTTGTATTTTGTATTTTGTTGTATGAGCAATTGGTCACTTTGCTTACATAAAGAGCAGCTAATGTCGCAAGGGCGTTGTTTCATTGTGAATTAATGCATTATTTTGCAATTAGATGAAAGTTTATTTGCTCTTCTGCTGTTTCTAATTGTCACCAAAGACCCTGTTTTACAGTTGTTCAAAACACGAAAGCATAATCTTGCCAGTCAGTATTTTCGCTAAAGTTGTGTCTGCATACACTTGCACATGTAGACCCCGAAGCATGTGACTGCTTATGTTGCACAACGCAAAAATGTTATTGTGTTTCCGCCAAACTGCAAACTTCTCAATTGCTTATATCAACATTGCAAACACTATAGAGTGACACATTGTTTTATCAGTTGAAATAATCTTTTTTTCAATTATTTCCTTCTCCTTTATTTTCCTTCTGGTGACAGCAACGGAATTAATGTATTTTCAACACTGTTGTGTACAATGTTTTTTTAATTTATTTTATAAGAACAAGTTTAAACAACCCAGATAATTATTAGTATAAGCGATCCTTGTGCAGAAACATTTTTAATCAAAGGCCTTGTATGAATCATGCCAAAAATATTTAAATGTGAAAGTATTATAACAATTAGTATACAATGTATGGCATAATTTATCTGAAACTAGACATCATAAATGAAAATGAAATTCAGTTCCAAAAATGACCGTACCAATAGTTAATTGTCTTACAATAAAACAAAACAGAAAAAAAAATCAACTGCATATAAATCTTACTAGAGATAAATATTATAACAATTTAACTGTAGTCTATAAACGATAGAGTTAATATTTAAAACGAATCCGTATCACATATTAGTAATAGCAAACTATGTTACATTAACTTTGTGAAGAAACAAATATGTAAAACATTGTTTAACGTAACATCTTTATGATGACAAAGCACGCACGGATTGGTAACATTCATTTGCAGACAGTCACTGTAACCTGAGTTCATCCATTATGTATATACATTTGTTTGCAGAATTATGTTTGATAGCAATAAAAAGACAGAAATAGTCGGTACCAAAGCACTAAACACGCGTCGAAATAGCCTGATGGTGAATTGATAGAATTTGACATAAAGGAGTTTGATTGCATGATTCGATGTATTTATTTTCAAACTTAGATAGATAAAAATGTACATGTTTCGCGACGCACGTTCTTTTGATGTCTTTGATGTATTTCAAGGTAGGTCTTTATCTCTGTTGACGGATAACATGCATGGCTATCAGCAATTAAAGCTAGGGTAGATGATTAACACGTCTTGAAGTTAGGGTAGATGATTAACACGTCCTCAAATAGTGCACACTGAAAGGTCCAGAGTGCTGCATACGAATAAAGCGAATGATGTTAGCCAGTAGCTAAGGAGTAAATGTTTCAACTAATGCTCACGAAACGTTTGAACTTGTTATCCCCCGCCAGAGGCGGTGGGATATTGTTTTGGCGTTGTCCGTCCGTCCGTCCGTCCGGCTGTCCGTCCGGCACTTTTGTGTCCGGATCCATATCTTGGAATTGCTTCGGCGGATTTCATTGAAACTAGTCAGAGTATATTTATGGATAAGAGGATGATGCACGCCAAATGTCATTGTACACCATCTGTTAATAACGGAGTTATGGCCCTTTGTATCTTGAAAAAAAATGCTTTTTACTATAGGCACTTTTGTGTCCGGAGCCATATCTTGGAAGTTCTTTGGCGGATTTCATTGAAACTTGGTATGAGTATATATATATGGATAAGAGAATGATGCAAGCCAAATGATATTGTACTCCACCGGTAAATAACGGAGTTATGGCCCTTTGTATCCTGTAAAAAATGTGTTTTTTTTCTGTGACAAAGCTCTATTTGGCGGGGGATATCAATTTAACGAATTTGCTTGTTATTCTATGTTTTTGCACATTTTGAATAGGTTTTAACTTTTGTTTTAAACCCAAAAGGAATAGCATTCCTTTTTTTTTAACATTCGTAAACTCCTAATGTTGCTGTTGCCACACTTAATTGTGACGCTCTCATCAAGTATTTGTTTTGAAATCAGATTATAAAATTGAGAAGGCATAATTACCAAACAATGTTTACATCCGTTACAAAGTGGTTTTGAAAATAAAACTTCGGAAAAAGTACTTATGTTAAAAGGCCTAACTTTTTTAAGTACTTGATGTTTTGGTGTGAAATATACATTGGGATACTGTAAAACGACCAATAGTGTGAGTCCGTGATTTGAGGAAGTTGTCTGCTTTTCATACGTTAGTTATCGCACACGGATCTCTTTCGTCATCTAAACTGTGGGTACAAAACGGGAAAAGTCCAGAGTTTAGGGCTACTAAATTGACACTGCTTAATGATAATGTCAACCTGTATTCATTTAGAGTGTATTTAATTAGACATGGCTCAACGACTACGAGCACTATTACGCCAAATCAATTCTCATTTGTAATGGTGAGTCATTGAAAAAAATCTTGAATGGTAATAACATACTTATTGGTCCAAATGTATAACGTAACATAAATACATGTTTGTCAAAGTATTATCAGTGGTTAACTGTATTGATCATAGTGTTCTTGTTGTTTCAATTGTATCAATTTATGTCCATAAGATGCAACTATGATCAATATCAGTCACACAAACAACAAGGCATTAAAATGATGCACTCGACAGTTCTACTAATCATTCAATATCTTATCCTGTTTGACTACTCCAATCAAAGCTTAAAAACGGAAGTCCTCTCGTTGCAAAGGGGTGCAACAAACTTTATAGATGCACATTTAGTGATATGATCCTTCTATTAATTAACATAATATAATTATGTGTGTCCCTATTTTATACATAAAACAATATCATAATTGGATAATATAAACACAGTCGGTGATATGCTGAAGGAGATTGATTTTCAAGTTTTGTTGTCAATGTCTGACGCTTTAAACGATCAGAATTTTAAATTGTATACAATTTTGCATTTTTCGAACCCTGAAATATCGAAGTGTAGGATGCGCTTAGCCGGAACATGTATACATGTATCGACATTGTTTGCGATTACATGTATAAACTCGTATGGATGACGCGATATTCGTATTGCTTAGTGTTAAATGTTAATGAAGCCAACTGCTAATGAGTACGTGTTTCAACTTATGCACAAGAAACGTTTGAACTTTCTTTAAAAGATGATATAGTTGAGTAAGGTTAATGCATACTTATATGCAACGATTTGTATTTTTGAAGTTATTTGATGTTTTAGAAACTTTAAACGTGTTTAACTTTTAACAATCATAAACTCACAATATGGGTGAAGTAACAATTCATTGCGACGCTCTTATAAAGTATTCTTTTTATTATCAAATTATACAACTGAGAAGGAATTTTTGCCAAACGATTTTAACATTACATAACATAACTATGGGTACACATGTATTACATAACATAACTATGGGTACACATGTATTACATAACATAACTATGGGTACACATGTATTACATAACATAACTATGGGTACACATGTATTACATAACATAACTATGGGTACACATGTATTACATAACATAACTATGGGTACACATGTATTACATAACATAACTATGGGTACACATGTATTACATAACATAACTATGGGTACACATGTATTACATAACATAACTATGGGTACACATGTATTACATAACATAACTATGGGTACACATGTATTACATAACATAACTATGGGTACACATGTATTACATAACATAACTATGGGTACACATGTATTACATAACATAACTATGGGTACACATGTATTACATAACATAACTATGGGTACACATGTATTACATAACATAACTATGGGTACACATGTATTACATAACATAACTATGGGTACACATGTATTACAAAACATAAATTCAAGTATGGCAAAGTAATATCGGTGGTTAACTGTATTGATCATAGTATTCTTGGTGTTGCTTCAGTTGTATCAATTTATGTCCAGAAGATGCAAATCTAATCAATATCAGTCACCATAATTTGATCGATATCTGAAATAAATCAATGAATTACATTGAATCCCTTTCTGAAAATCGAACATCATGTCACACGAAGTCATTGCAGATGAGTTAATTAACATTACCGAGCAATAAAACAGCGACAAAAACATTGATTCACAAGGAACAATGTATTAAATAACTGAACTCAACAAACGCTGACACCACGTCTATCTCTGGATCATAAGGCATATTATGCTGTTTGAGTGGTCCAATCAAAGCTGAAAAACGGAAGTCATCTCGTTGCAAAGTGCTTCAACGAACTTTATAGATGCGCATTTACTGATATGATCCTTTAATTAATTAACACAATATCATAATGTTTGTTACTATGCTATAGCCAAAACAACATCATAATTGGATAATATTAGCCTCGTTCTGGGAAACCTGGGCTTAATGCATTTGCGTAAAGTGCCGTCCCAGATTAGCCTGTGCAGTCCGCACAGGCTTATCAGGAATGACACTTTCCGCTTTTATGGAATTTTTCTGTTAAGGGAGATCTCTTTAAAACGAAAATTCAATGAAAGCGGAAAGTGTTGTTTCTGATTACCCTTGCGGACTGCACAGTCTAATCTGGGATGATAATTTACGCACATGCCTTAAGCCCAGTTTTCCCAGAACGAAGCTCCGATAAACATATGTGTTGATATGCTGACGGAGATTGGCTTTCAAGTCTAGCTGTCAATGTCTGACGCTTTAAACGACCAGAATGTTAAATTGTCTATAATTTGCATTTCACAAACCTGGAAAACTTAAGTGGTTTGCCATCGCCATTGTTTGCGCATAATTGTGAAACATCTATGGATGCAGCTTAATTCATGTACATGTAACTCAGTTTTGAATGACAAAAATTGTCAAGATAACACATTTCATTTACTCAAAAATAAATGTTTGGTTCACTGTGTTGTTTATATATAGATACAAATCATACTGTAAAAGGCTGTAATTGAATAAATCTGTATTTGGCTGTCTTCTACTTAATGTTTTCTGCATAAGGGAGTGTTGCATGAAAGGATGTTAGATAATCAATGTCTATAACTGCAAAGTGAGCATAGACACAAGAGGTGTGTGAAGACTAGTGGCGCGGGCGGGCAATTCTTATTAGTCAGACGACGTTTGGTTCAGCAAACATGTGAAGGCTGTATAACACTAATTCCATTTCCCATATGGTCCAATTTTAAAACTGCCAACTTTCAAAGCATTTTTCTTGTATTTCCTATATACAAGTATCAAATTTTGCAAGACCGGTATTATTTTTAAGATAAATCTGTCCTTTTTTAATAAATGCAGTCAAAAATATATGGTCTTGCAACTTCTAAGAAAGTAAAATTCGCCCAAAGGCAAGCGCCCTCGGATAACAGAGTTTCGGAAAAGAAATTTCGACAAAAGCCTCGGACTAAAATAAACGCACCCAAACGTTCATCTATCGACGTAATCTCTAATGAAATGCACCAACATGTTGCAGACACAAATTGGATGAAGGAAATAATCACAAAAAGCATATTATGTCCGATCGCTAAATCGCTTTTAAACCCGAAGAGAAAAGGAACTCTTCATTAGAAATAGGCACTACTTTCGATGATTTAGTGTAATATAACCTGAAAAGGCGCATTACTGTCACTTTGCACTTTAAACCAAGTCGATTATAGCTGGCAATCTTGTGTTCTTACAAACAAGCCAGACGGCAAACTGCGTTGCGTNACATGCAAAGCATAAATATGTGATAGGCACGGATCATGTTTAATATTATAAGGTTAACCGACCAAGAAGTATTAAAACGAACTAACACCTTTTCACGTATTGAAGTTGCTATTCAGTTGATTAAACATGTAGACGAGATTATGTGAATATGCATGTACAATTGAATGTTTTTTATTATATGAATAGCTTTTATTTAACGGAATATGTTTCGTATAACACGCACAATGCGTATGACTCTTAAGTCAAGATTATCTCCATTGTTAAATTAAATTTATAACCAAATTATTGATATGCGGTATTTGACTCTGAAGAGAAAAAGAGATTGTGCTTTTACTTGGAATGTCTCTTAAAGAAACCTACCATTCGTTGAAGATGCATGTAAATACATTCAATACTTGCAATATTTATGCTTCACACAATTAACGAACTATAAAAAAATTACGGAACGGAAAGGACAATAACTCCCAAAATACCGACAACAGAGTTGTTGTTCTTGTACTCTGTAATTCCTCTAAATGTCCTCTATAAGTGTAAACAGTTTTTAATTCAATTCTAAGGGAGGTATGTTCAGCACAAGAAATTGATTAAAGGACAACAACTCTGTTAATCATGTAGTAGGTGTTATGGCCCGTGTACGCTGCGCTTCCACTCAAAGCCCTCTATNGCTTGATATAGTATGGCTAATGCATTTAGGGAAAATGCCTGAACACACTGGTAGTTTTGAAAGAATATGCCTTGAACTAATTCTTTAATATTATTGCAAATGAAATTATCACATTTTTTTCTTAACTGTCTGTTGTAGTTTCTCAACCGTCCAGTCAGATTCGCTGTAATACATTTGAGCTTCGCTCTGTGAAAACGGGGTTTAATGCATGTGCGTATTGTCGTCCAAGATTAGCCTGTGCAGTCCGCTATTCAGACTCGACACTTCGCTTTTGTATTGTTCGTTTTAAAGGAAGTCTCTTCTTAACGAACATCCCGTTAAAGCGGAACGTGTCTTCCATAATCGATACTTTAAGTACTTATATTAAGGTTTATTTTCCCAGAGCGAATATCATGTTGAATGCTTACTTGTCTAGCTACGACAATGACAAATGATAATATCTGTTATTCGCTACAGTGGTCAGCGCATGTGGTCGAAAAGTGTTAAAC
Source organism: Dreissena rostriformis (assembly GCA_007657795.1). Classification (NCBI taxonomy): domain Eukaryota; kingdom Metazoa; phylum Mollusca; class Bivalvia; order Myida; family Dreissenidae; genus Dreissena; species Dreissena rostriformis. The sequence continues at coordinate 20,526 of VMBQ01009117.1, forward strand.
GGTTTTACCCTCAATGGCTCACACTGCGCAAAAACCGCAAAAAAATACTCGAACATTTGTATCTGTCCTGTCATACATTGCGATCTCACATTCTTGTAATTTGCAGGGTGATGTATGGAGAGTGTGAAAATAATGGTGATAAATTATGACAACTATAACTAGTTTGCTTCATCCCGGTTTTATATTATTTTGTTGTTGATGTTGTTGAAGTTTGTGGTTTTGGAAATGTTTGGTAGTGATTTTTTAACAAGTTATATACAATGTAGTTAGAAAACAAAGAGCAGATATACAACTGCCAAAATGTTGAAATATAACGCGCTAGAAAATTATGTAGATGAATTATGGCAATTTTACCGTTGTTTTCATGATACCTGTTTTGTATTTGTTTGTGTTTTTTTTGTTGCTGTTTTTGTTAATTTTGGTGATTAATTTTTTAACAAGTTATTAAGTTAGAAAACAAACAGTGCTGCGGGGAGAAGACATACAAATGGCAAAATGTTGAAACATAACACAAAACAAGTTGCTTACATATTGAAAGCGTACAAATGTGATATGCATGTGTCATGCTGATTATTATAAGATAAGAAGTATTAACACAAACTAACAACGTCTCACATATTGAAGCTGCTATTCATTTTATCAAAAAGTAACAAAGATACTGTAAATATACATGCATAATTATATGCTGTTTACAGGAATAACTCTTATTAAGCGGAATATTTTTTTAACATGCATAATTCGTATGATTATTTTGTAAAGATTATCGCCATGTTTGAATTGAAATGATAAAACAATTATTGGTGTTCGTTATTTTACTTAATTGTGAAGTAATATAATGACCTAATGACCATAAATTATGGCGTATTTGACGTAAATCATAAAAAAAGTGCTTTCAAAGTGCCGAATATCCAAGCAGTATTGTTTTGACCGAAAAGTGTATTCTTGACCTCCAAAGGATAGATTAACAGACAAATTTAATTATCTGAAAAAAACCAGACAATTTACAAAGAACAGTAACTATGTAATAGTTATATGTCATATGTACTGCTTCTCTGTGTTCCTTATCAATTTCTGAAGTTTTGTAAGTTGCTTTTGAATAATTATGGAGTAATGCTATAAAACAGATGTGTTTTGTCAATAACTAACAAGAAATATCTTTAAAAAAGATATACGGCGTTGATTGTGATCGGTGTGTATGAACGATCAAAAGTTATATCTATGAGGTCAAAAGAAGCGAATGCCTTTTTTCTGCATCACACGCAAATAAATTGCGGGGTGTTCGCGCAAGATTTCGTGGCTTATTTCGCTTT
>VMBQ01009118.1:0-30000 GCA_007657795.1 Dreissena rostriformis
GTAGTAGTAGTAGTAGTAGTAGTAGTAGTAGTAGTTTGGGTAGTAGTAGTAAGATAAGTAGTGGGGGTAGAAGTAGTAGTAGAAGTTTGGGTAGTAGTAGTAAGATATGTAGTGGGGGTAGAATTAGTAGTATTAGTGGTGGGATAGAAGTAGTAGTATTAGTGGTGGGATAGAAGTAGTAGTATTAGAAGTGGGGGTTGTACTAGCAGAATTAGTAGTCGGGGTAGATGTAGTTGTATTAGTAGTGCGGATTGTAGTAGTAAAATTAGTAGTTGTAGTAGTAGTTGTATTAGTAATGGGGGTAGTAGTAATAGTAGTGGCTTTGATTTGCCTTGTTTGTTCGCCAATATTGCCGTTAACATGCACTCTCTTATTTTCCCGTATTCACTCGGTAGTTTGTATGCCTGTTAAATGTTAGTGCAAGAATGTAAATTTGCCAACCTAAGATGACTTCCTGCTTTAACGACTATTAATAGTTTTACCATTGACACACTTACCGGATACATTTTAGGTATATTGAAGCTACCATATCCCTTGATAGTTGTTCGGACTACAAACATAGGCTCAAGTTTCGGTTGTTATAAGATTCACGAGAGAAACCTGTGCATTAATGACTTGACTGCAATTCCGGTGTTTGTCATCATTTTATTCGAGCGCCAGTTAAATAAATTTAAGTTTCAAGTTTAAGACTTTTATGAAATTCCGTTGTAAACCATTTTGAATATATGCATAATTGATTTTCTATTACAATACTCACACACTACAGAATAACAGTCTTATTTCATCTTATTTCACTTGATTTTGGAAGGCACGTGCAGTCGTGGTGTTGGTGGAGTTGATATTATTGGTGATTATGTAGATGATAGTCGTGATGGTGATGGATGTGACATTCATGATGATAATGTCTTTGATAGTTATGAGGATGATTGTGTTGATAGTCGTTATGGTGATGGAGTTGATAGTCATGGTGATGGGTTTGTCATTCATGGTGATTATGTAGGTGAGTCGTGGTGATGATGGATTTGATAGTCATGATGAAGATTTGGTTGATAGTCGTGATGATGATGGAGTTGATAGTCGTGATGATGATAGAGTTGATAGTCGTGATAAGGATGGAGTTGAAAGTCGTGATGATGATTGAGTTGATAGTCGTAATGATGATGTAGTTGATAGTCGTGATAACGATGGAGTTGATAATCGTGATGATGATGGAGTTGATAGTCGTGATGACGATGGAGTTGATAGTCGTGATGACGATGGACTTGATAGTCGTGATGACGATGGAGTTGATAGTCGTGATGATGGTGATGATGATTATGATGATGATGATGATGATGATGATTATGATGATGATGATGATGATGATGATGATGATGATGATGATAATGATGATGATGATGATGATGATGATGATGGAGTTGATAGTAATTGTGATGTAGAGTTGACAGTCATGGTAATGGATGTGACATTCGTGGTGATGATGGAGCTGAAAGTCCATGGTGATGATGGAGTCAATAATCATTTTGATGAATATGAGATTTATGGTGATTATGTAGTTGATAGTGGTGATGTGGTGATGTTAATGATAGTCGTGATGGTGATAGAGCTGATAGTTCTTGGTGATGATGGAGTTAATAATTATGTTGATGAATATAGCATTTAATGATGATTATTTAGTTTATAGTCCTTGGTAATGACGCAGTTAATAGTTATGTTGATGAATATGACATTTATGGTGATTATGTAGTTGATAGTCGTGATGAAGATGAAGTCGATAGTATGGAAATGAATGTTACATTTATGTCGATTATTTAGTTGATAGTCGTGATGATGATGAAGTTGATAGTCATGGTGATGATTAAGTTGATAGTCGTAATGATGCTGAATTTCATAGTCTCGGTGATGATTTAGTTGATAGTCGTAATGATGATGGAGTTGATAGTCGTGATGATGATGTATTTGATAGTCGTGGTGATGATGTAGCTTATAGTCGTGGTGATGATGGTAGAGCTGATAGTCGTGATGATGATGGAGTTCATAGTCGTGGTTGTGCATGTGACATCCATGTCGATGGTGGAGCTGATAGTCTTTGGTGATGATATAGTTGATAGTCGTGATGAGTGTGGAGTCGATAGTCATGGTTATGAATGTGACATCATGGCGATCATGTAGTTGATAGTCAAAGTTATGGAGTTGATAGTCCTGGTATTGATGGAGTTGATAGTCGTGGTGATGGATGTGACATTCATGGTGAGTATGTTGTTGATAGTCATGGTGATGTTGTTGTTGGTAGACGTCGTGATGATGAAGTTGATAGTTGTTATGATGAAGCTGATAGTCGTGATGATGGAGTTGATAGTTATGATGACGGATGTGACATTCGTGTTGATATGGTAATTGATAGTCGGGATAATGATGTAGTTGATAGTCGTCGTGACGATGGAGGTGAAAGTAGTGATGGTGGTGGAGTAGTAAGTTGTGGACAAAATGAAAGTTATTTTCGTGGAGATGATTGATGTTATAATCGCGGTGATTATGGTTCTGATAGTCGTGGTGAAAATGGAGTCTTATTAATAATCGAGGTGAAAGTTGTAGGAATAATCAAATTTGTCGTCTCTGTGACGATTCAGTTTATTGAATAAAAAGTAACGCCAATCAATATTTTGCGTAATAGATTGCTTACAATAATTAAATATAATTTACGTATTTTGAAATGTATGCGCGATTGCAACTCTAATGCAATAAAACAAGTTGTGCATTTAAGAAAATAAATATGCAAGATATCGGTCACCTTGACATATACACGCTCTTGTTCCACCTGTTTAATACATCGCTAAACCGTCATCTTTATTACGCATTCTTTTCAATTAACAGCGTGAATGCGGATATTATGTTACTTGTTTCACTTTCAATTCACGGACAAGTGTATTTTTGTATATTCAAAGAAAGATTTATATATTGCAGGACATCGTATTGATTTCGATTTCGGTTTCGGTAGTCGTACAAAGCGATGCAAACACACCTGCTTTTGATTATTAATTTGATATTTATATGTTATGGACAGTTTCACATTCAATAGTTTAATATTGCATAATGCTTTCACATGCTTACTTTTTGATATACCGCCCATCTCTTTTCATAAATAATACTTTCGTAAACATTATTGCTCAGCCCATCCATGCGTATTAAGTATCAGTAATTTCAGCATCACAGCTACACAAAACATCTCATTTGTAGAAGTTAATACAAATCAGCAACACCACCAACTTACAAATAAGCATTTAAACCAAAGCAAACAATAGAATTACACATTATATCATCAATAATTAACGATAATGCACATACAAATCACACCGGAAACACCAGCATCGACTTCCAAGCGTCACAAGAATAACAACTCAATGCTTCGCAGCATCTCTTGCATTATTGACAACGCCATCGCTATCTGCTACTCGGGCATCAACGTTGATATCCACATCACCGCCACTAAATAAGCAACATCAACAACAAAGTTAGCACACTATCACAGGTATCAGAACCACTACCACGAACTTAAAATCATTACCGGTATCAGCATCAGCAACACCGGCTTCAGCAGCACTTACCTCTGCTTTATAATCATCACCACCGACATCAACATCAATACCATTGACATCAGCATCACCACCATCGGTATTATTATCACCCCCACTGACTCCAGCATCATTATCACTGACATCATCAACATTATTTCAATCAACTACATTCCCACCGGCATCACTATCGCAACAATTGTCATATAATTGTGCACTACCGATATAAGTGTCAACTTATCCGATATGAGCACCAACACCGCTCAAATCACAACTCATCATACTCGACATCAGCAGCAATACCACCGACATTAACAGGAGCACGATACACATAAGCACCACTGACGCTCGAATCATCATCACCACCATCGCAATAACCATCACCCTTTCCTGTGCAAGCAGTACTTATGTAACGAACAAAAACAGACCACGCAAGAAATGTTTTAAGTTTAATATGTAAACAATGTTAGTTGTATTCCAAAAGGTTTAGAAAAGTATGTTACAGAACGACGTTCAACGAACAGCCTGTGGTGATTGACACACACTTAAGCATTTGTCGTATAGGTGAGTCAAAATGCACGTGTTGAGATTTCATGTTGTTGATGTTTAAAAAAAAAAAATCTAAATTTAAATTGTGTGTATATGCAAAGCACGACATAAAGGTACAATTATTACCATCTGACGTAATAATAAGTACACGCTTATACGGAACGACATACGCATACACACAAATCAAAAGTGACATCTTAAAATAATGCAAGTTTACATCCTTATTTTTTTCAAAACAATTTTTAGATGTGAATTTTGTGCAAACCTTTTTGGGGAAAATCTTTTCAACTAAAATGTGAATACCTTTGACATTTATGTTTTAACCGCCGGAGTTTCTCATGAAGAAATTCGATTCCCTATATACTTTAGTCAAATTAATGCAGCCACTTTGTTTAAAGATATTTAATAGATGATACAATATACTTCAGGCCAACAAATTTAGACCATCTATTGTGCAATGACTCGCGATTACAAGAAACTTGGGGTATGATGTTCCTTATATTTGGTGGGAACGCAGTTTAAATTACATCCGAATTCTGGGTATAGACAACGTACATCCTTTCTCATAACCTAGTGGCGATTTAGAATGAAGGATAAAATTTATGCAAGTCAATCAATCCACGAATTCATTTTGTAAAGAAAGGAAAATCGGAAAGAAAGCGGGAAAACTAACGCTATCATATTGTCCGAGCTTAAAGGCGATTTAATATATGGGGCGATTGAAAATGGTAGTGTTTGTAGCGTTATTAATGTCGTGTACATATTTTATTAAACTGGTGGTAAATTTAAACATAACGTTAAAAGNAGTGACATTGAGCTTGTTATATACAGACAATACAGTTTGTATAAAGCGCATCGCTTCATATTCAATGTGAAAAACGTGCAACGTGTGTCTGAATAGAGATGTATGAAGGCATGGGTTCTAGAAATTTGGCCAAAAGTTAGAGGGTTATTAGGATTATCAATTCGATGCACATGTCCTTTGCTTAGACACTTATGGGCAGTCCCCGCTGGAGTTGTTGTATTGTTTAAGTTGTCTGTTTGGGTGTGTGCTTGTATACAGGCCAGAGTAGCTTTGATAGAGCATTTACTATACGAAAGAAGAGGATGGCCTGTGTTTGTGTATTTGGACCGAGATAGCTATTTGTATAGGGGCCCAAGGGAAGACGATTTCCAGTTCTATTCTTTGTTTGCTTTGAGCGGCAATATGCACGATTCCTTATCTCTTTGCATCAGATGTCGTGAGGTATATTGGTCTCCTGAGACAACGCGCATGTTATGTTTATATAGCTTATGGTAATATAATATGGATCAAAGGTAGTATTGTATTTTTCTTTTACAGTATGATTTGAGTATTATTTCTGGACATATTTACAAATAACTAGCAAACTGTTATGTGATTATACAGAAAGAGCATAAGAACAGAGACAAACGGAAATACAAGAAAATCGGAAATCCCAACAAAGAAATCCAAGTGGCTTGAGCTTGTTATATACATACAGATATAAGTGTCAACTTATCCGATATGAGCACCATCACCGCTCAAATCGCAACTCATCATACTCGACATCAGCAGCAATACCACCTACATTAACAGGAGCACGATACACATAAGCACCACTTCCGCTCGAACAATCATCACCACCATCGCAATGACCATCACCTTTTTATGTGCAAGCAGTACTTATGTGACGAATAAAAACAGACCGCGCAAGAAATGTTTCAAGTTTAATATTTAAATAATGTTTAGTTTTATACCAATAGATTTTAGAAAAGTATGTTTCAGAACGACGTTCAGCGAACAGCCTGTGGTGATTGACACACAATTAAGCATTTGTCGTATAGGTAAGACAAAATGCACGTGTTGAGATTTCATGTTGTTGATGTTTAAAAAAAAACAATTCTAAATTTAAATGTTGTGTGTATGCAAAGCACGAAATAAAGGTACAAGTATTACCATCTGACGTAATAATGAATACACGCTTATACGGAACGACATACGCCCACACAAAAATTAAAAGTGACAATCTTTAAATAATGTTAGTTTACATCCTTATTTTTTTCACGACAATATTAAGATGTGGATTTTTGGTGGAGACGCAGTTTAAATTTCACCCGAATTCTGCGTATTGACAACGTACATCCTTTTTCATAACCCAGTGGCGATTGAGAATGAAGGATAACATTAATGCAAGTCACTCAATCCACGAATTCAGTTTGTAAAGAAAAAACGGAAAGAAAGGAGGAAAACTAACGCTTAAATATTGTCCTTGCTTAAAGGCGATTAAATATATGGGGTGATTGTAGTTGGTGGTGTTTGTAGTGTTATTAATGTATTGTACATATTTTATCAAACTGGTGGTAAATATAAACATAACGTAAAAAGCAGCAATGTGATGTGTAAGCTGTATGCATATGTTTCATTTTATAAACGATAGTCCTATAAATGATTTGATGGTCGAAACCGAATTAAAATTTATATAAAAGTTTATTTTCATGATTGATATGGTCATTTCAAAGTACAAGTCTATATTCAAGATTAAAAAAGCGCGAGGTCTTGTCGTTCTTAAACGATAGCCTATTGGTAAAAGTTCAAATCTTCTAAAGACTCGTTTTAGTATAAGTTGAGACTAAACATTGAATAACGTTTTTAACTTATTCCATATACAATTTAAAAAAGTTCAGTTCAAGCACAATTTGATAATGTCCGTGACGCTTATATTGCATATCGTATATTTAAATAAACTTGCCTCGCTGTAGATACTGCATGTGATGACTCGCGTGAACGAATTGTAATACATTACATAAGCGTCAAATAACGGGTACTTTAAAGCAGATATGTATATATGAGTACGAACGTTCAGTAATAATCGAAAAGGTACATAGATGCTATATCATAAATATCACCATCTAAATTATATAAATAGTTTTATTTCGAAACACGTGTTTACATGTTCTTACTTTCATGTACAATTAAATTAAATGCCTTATTATGTTTCCTTTTGGAAATACATACCTTTAAAATGTTAATGACAAATTGTGCTTTTCTTTCTAAAGGTTGTTCGATTTAATCAGGTTTAGTGTTTGTACTGAATTATCCGAATATGTGTGATAAAATAAAACATTGTCAATAAACATTGTTTATCGTATACGTCGTTTTTGTGTACATATCTTTGTCATCAACATTCATACCAAACGGAGTTAAATAGCAAGATATTTTATTAATGTCTACGCCTAGGATTTCACTGTTATCATAGTCGAGAGCAAAATCTTCGGTGTTCCTTTTATGCCGTCCGTTGTTAAGCATTGTCGACCTTTTGATTAGAAGCGCGATAACACAAGAACATAACACGACTAAGCAAAATCACCTGCGAGAACACGACATCACGATTCGAAAATACGAAATTAATATTACGATATTAACTCGTAATCTCGTAAATTTCTCACCGTATTTTCACTGTTTTGTTTAGGTAGATTTAATGGTCCAACATGAGAAATCACGATGCAATACCGCAACATTAATGTCGCGATATCGCATCGTTGTTTTGCTATACTGAATCGGGATTTTCCTATCTATAACAAGGGCAGTAATGCAAAAACAAGTTGCGACGGCTCGATATTACGATGCTAGTTTTCGAAGTTATAGTCGTTATCATACATCATGGTGTTGTGATTTCGCTTGAGCATACGGCGAGAAAGCAAAACACCAACGCGAGATAGCGATATCAATATCAACACAAAACCCCATATGTGTATTTCTAAAAGTCGAGTAATCCGAAACTTTTGTTTATACAATAGCGGTACATCAAACAAGCACCATATATCATACAGACAAGTTTGTGCCTATTTGAAAAAGTGCAATTTGCTGGCATATGTTTGAAAATGCAAGAGGGCAAAGAATATATCTTTAAATTTAAAGTTTAAATTTAAAGAAGATACTGCAAAAGTGCCTGATGCTTCTATTTTTTCATGTATTTCTTAATCAAGCATGTCAATGAGTAATTCGTTACGGTTGTTTTTAAATATAGTGCCTTGATGATACACAACGGACAAGTAAAGGCAGTGTTAAGTAATAACTTATGTAACAGTCAAACTAAAACTATATACTTCGATAGTTTTCATCATTGAGCATCACCTTCTTTACATTTATAATAATGTATATCAGTTTTTTTTAACTAATCACTATATAGCGCATGGCACAAATGATTTATAGGTCGTACACTTCAACCCACAAAGGATATATACGGTATAGTTCCAGTCATGAAAAATGTATATGTAATAAAAGTTCACATTCTTTGTCAAGGTTTTGACATGCATGAGGATACTTTTTAAAGTGAACTAAAAAAGCTCATCTGTATATTGAAAAGGACCGGCAACAATGTGAACAAGAGCGCTGTCAAAGACTACAATAATCATTTATTTTGAGGACTTAACTCGTGTATCTCGATATTGTCGCAAGGCGCCTTCTTTTGGAGGTCAGAATATGATAATTATATAAACCGTTTTATGATTTCCACATTCTGAAGATGGCTTTAAACTATCGGACAGTTTATTTCTAATATTTGTGGTCGTATGTAAACCATCATGCAATCCCTATAATAATAAATATAAGCTAAAAAGGGTCTTTATCAATTAAAAAAATGTCATGTTCATAACAAATTTTAATAAGTGTACTTATACAATCACGATATATTACAAAACGATTTTTTTATATTTTGAAAAACACATGCTTACAGAATGATTAATATTCATTCATATTTCAAAAGCATACAATTAGAGTAAACATACTTCATTGGGCAATATACATGTAATATAAGAAAATATTGTTTCACTCTCGGCTTCTGTTTGTTGTGAGTATGTGAGAAGTAAAATCATTCGCTATTTATCATATACTAATATAATTAATGGCTAAAATAAAAACAACATAATCATGGAGGAATTAACATTAAGCTGCTTATGATTGAAACTTTACATGTTTCAGCTTAACATATTGCGATAAGTAATTTAATCAAAACGTGGGCATGTTATATGTATATTCGATTATCATCTGGCCCTAAAAAGGTTTTGCCTATGCAGTATTCACATGAACTATTTACATACTCAGATAAACGTTTTTCGACATGAAATAATACGATAAATGATGTTTCCGATTTAAAACAATGAAGCACAAACATACACAAAACATGAGTTTATAACTTGTTATAATATCCGTGATTTCTGAATATGCATTAGTATTTCATTTAAATAGAATACACTATGATTTTTATAAATTTTGATTTTTTTTGTATGTACATTTTATTTGTTTGTGTGGTCGGAATAAATCGGATCTATTTTCTCTGGAATGGAACTTAGACCTTCGAAAGAACAGTTTTGATACGTGTGAACATGAAGTAAAGTTTTCGGTCATCTAGCAGTGTTGATTTTAAGAGTGCGTTAAAGTCCTTGACAAGTTCATAAACTTTACATATTGCGATACGTAATTTAATCAAAACATGGGCATTTAATATGTATATTCGAGTATCATCTGGCTCTTAAAAGGTTTTATCTATACAGTATTCACATGCAATATTTACATACTCAGATACAAGTTTTTCGACATGAAATAATACGATAAATGATGTTTCCGATTTGAAACAATGAAGCAAAAACATAAAAAAACATGAGTTTATAACTTGTTATAATATCAGTGATTTCTATTATGCATTAATATTTGATTTAAATAGAATACACTTTGATGTTTACATATTTCGATTTTTGTGTATGTATATATTATTTATTTGTGTGGTCAGAATAAATCAGATCTATTTTCTCTGGAATGGAACTTAGACATTCGAAAGAACAGTTTTGATACGTGTGAACATGTAGTAAAGTTTTCAGACATCTAGCAGTGTTGATTTTAAGTGTGCGCTAAAGTCCTTGACAAGTACATAAATGTAAAAAACAAAACATAACGTTGAAAACGTCTTTTACACTCACTTCATATTATCGTTGTTATCATCAAGATCAGTCATATGAAGTAATTCACATTTACACGTTTCTTGTCGTTCATATTTCATTTATCGCCAGATGTTCCTCGTTTGATAATATTTTCGACTCGGTTTGAAGTTGTACCAGAAACTGAAGCACGTTTACACAAGGATGGATCTGTTTCAGCGTTGTCTTAATCACGCCGTTGCTCGGTCGATTCGTTCGACAGGTTATGTAGATTCTGAAACACAAAAATAAAAATAGATGTTTTAAAGTACATGGAAGTAAACACTTGTGTTACAGATGAGTTAAAGTAGTTAACTTAGGTATGATCTCTAAACCTTGATATGCGTGTTGGAATATTGATTTTATCTGAACTGTTTGCAGTGTTAATTGTCAATGAGTTATAAACAATTACGACTTATAAAATATATTATTGAATAGACGCTGGGTAATTAATTAATAAAAGTTTATTACATTAAAAGTAAATTTCATTTGATGTTCAGAATTAATTGAGCCTTCAAATCAAACAACAATATTAAATATTTTAGAACATTATTTCATTGAACTGAAGCAATCATTTATATTTAAGCTTTGACGGTATTTATCAACAGCCTAACAACTTTTGATAACATGTGACAGTTAAAGTCGCATGCAATTTGAATTATTAACAAAATTTGATGTTGATTATCTAGTTATTTTTTATCGTCCTTTTTATTTTAAATACAGCTTGACTATTATTGATATAAAATACTACTTATTAATGACTATACTTAAGAATTACAACTTAAATAAATATGAATACTAAACAAAAGTAATTTGTAATTATTAAAAATATAAACATATAACCTATATTACTGTGTCATCATTGATATAAATTAATGGTGTATTCTAGTTAATATGACTTTGATACTTATAATGGGTACATGTATGCACATATGTGTGCAAAATATAAAGTTGAAATAAGCATTATCGTGTGTTTTCGAGTTTCTGCCGCCTCGTTTATGATAATTACATAATGTAAATTACCAGTGATAACGAACTCGTCATCATCGACTTGTTTAAGCGCCTAATTCTCTCCCTCTTAAAGCCATCTTTGACCTAAATAAATAATCACATATATTGCCATATAATTATCATGTCAAATATTCCTGTTGCAAATCCAAGTCAAATATCATAGAGACCGCAACATAATTGTTTAGTGTTCCTGTTAGTAATTCAGTAGAATTGACTATGGTAAAGAAACTGTAAATTGAAGTTAAATGAAAGTTTTAGAATAAAATGGGAAGAAATTGGAATTGTGCACATATAACTGAGTACGGTAAGACACCAGTGTTACAAATAGTATCAGTTTCACGCTGAACACTTCGTTTGCTGGACAAAATAAATCACCATACGCAGAACTAATAGAAATAATCAAAATGGTATACATACATCGCAATTATAGTGTAAACAATCGGAAGATTATACTTTTATAAATCATAAGGCGTTTGCCTTTTCATTTAACAAGCAGTTGAATACGAAGATATAAACGCCCTGTAACACAACTCTTACATGTTATAACAACATACAATCCAAAAGATTATATTTCGTCATGCTGATAAAGTGTTTTACCTGCCTAGTTTAAAAAGATATTGCATATATTCATTAACCTTTTGAAAACAAAAACAGTACATATAATAAACTTTATTGTAAACAATAAATTTTAAATAAAGCAAGACCTGTTGATGAAATGAATTTAAGGTCAAGACAAAAATCGTCACGAGAATATATGTACATGGTTATATGCAATCGACATGGAGGCTATAAAATCGCTGATCTGGCGGATATGCGTACCAACCTGTAGCCCGTTGAAGACGGCGAAAACATACTGCATGAATGAGGCCGACTCGTTGACGTAGAAGATGCCGAGAATCTAGGAAACGCCCATCAAGGAAACGAGCACGCACAAAGACCAAAGAGTTGTCCTACAAACAGTAAGCTATTACTTCGGTGTGTACTAAAATGTTTTCAATCCCGTTTAAAATCAACATGTTATCATATTAACTATAATCATTGAAAAAGTTCTAATAACTTAATATGAAGTTTAGTGCACCGAAAAGCATAATCAAGGTACAAAATACGGTGGAAAGCGCTTGGACAATGCAAATGGACTATTAACGTAACCGTCCTAGTAGTACGAACCTAGTGTACTTACTTGATTTACTCTGCTGGCATCGCATATAATAGATGTTTAGAATATTTTCCATAAATAACCATTTAAGCGTAATGAATTGACTTCTTTCTATGTTGATGGTATTTTTGAATGTTTGGTAGGTAAGTTGTCNCCATCTTTGACCTAAATAAATAATCACATATATTGCCACATAATTATCATGTCAAATATCCCTGTTGCAAATCCAAGTCAAATATCATAGAGACGGCAACATAATTGTTTAGTGTTCCTATTAGTAATTCAGTAGAATTGACTATGGTAAAGAAACCGTAAATTGAAGTTGAATTAAAGTTTTAGAATAAAATGGGAAGAAATTGGAATTGTGCACATATAACTTAATACGGTAAGACACCAGTGTTACAAATGTTATCAGTTTCACGCTGAACACTTCGTTTGCTGGACAAAATAAAGCACCATACGCAGAACAAATATAAATAATCAAAATGGTATTCATAAATCGAAATTATAGTGTAAACAATCGGAAGATTATATTTTTATAAATCATAAGGCGTTTACCTTTTCATTTAACAAGCAGTTGAATACGAAGATATAAACGCCCTGTAACACAACTCTAACATGTTATAACAACAAACAATCCAAAAGATTATATTTCGTCATGCTGATGAAGTGTTTTACCTGCCTAGTTTAAAAAGATATTGCATATATTCATTAACCTTTTGAAAACAAAAACAGTACATATCATGAACTTTATTGTAAACAATAAATTTTTAATAAAGCTTGACCTGTTGATGGAATGAATGTAAGGTTAAAACAAAAATCGTCACGAGAATATATGTACATGGTTATATGCAATCGACAAGGAGGCTATAACAATCGCTGATCTGGCAAATATGCGTACCAACCTGTAGCCCGTTGAAGACGGCGAAAACATACTGCATGAATGAGGCCGACTCGTTGACGTAGAAGATGCCGATAATCCAGGAAACGCCCATCAAGGGAACGAGCACGCACAAAGACCAAAGAGTTGTCCTACAAACAGTTAGCTATTACTTCGGTGTGAACTTAAATGTTTTCAATCCCGTTTAAAATCAACATGTTATCATATTAATTATAATCATTGAAAAAGTTCTAATAACTGAATATGAAGTTTAGTGCACCGAAAAGTATAATCAAGGTACAAAATATGGTGGAAAGCTCTTGGACAATGCAAATGGACTATTAACGTAACTGTCCTAGTAGTACGAACCTAGTGTACTTACTTGATTTACTCTGCAGACATCGCATATAATAGATGTTTAGAATATTTTCCATAAATAATCATTAAAGCGTAATGAATTGACTTCTTTCTATGTTGATGGTATTTTTGAATGCTTGGTAGGTAAGTTGTACAGATAAAACAAATTCTGAATTGTAATTTATTTTCGGACTTGAGCTCTTATATACGCGGAGCACTTATATAGTATAACTAAATGTGCAACTATCTTACTTTATCTTGTCTTTAATTGGCTTGTCTACCATGGCTTTTAGAGCAAACATTTTCTTAAACAGCAGAATCAAAACCATGACGTTGCACTGAAAGAGAAAAAAACACATCATATACGTATGACGTTATGATTCAAACCTAGTTTTCTTTCCTCTGTTCATATGTTACAAACACAGACAATTTGTAGATGTACTGCATCTTTATTATTCAATTCATTCACGTCGATTCCAATTTTCTTGATTTTAATTCCAGCGTCCTTGAATGTTACCTAGTTACAAGACTATCGATGGTATGTCCTTAAAAAGGTAAATAATCAGTAAACGATTACCAGTATTATCAACAAGGCTGGACCAACAAATGCCCATCTGAGTCCAAGAGATGGAGACAACCAGCAGCTGGAAGAAACTTCATTGATTATATAGATATTTAAACATCGCTGCATTACATAACGAGACACTTAAGGTAATTACTTAAACATAAAACACGTACATTCATTTTTAGATTCGATTATTGTGTTATTACAATACTTGATTTAGCAGACACGTGCTATGTCAGTAATAACAATACGAACACTTTAAATATATCAACAATATTGTTATACATATGAGCACAAAACACATACTAATGCTCGTTGCCATATCCATTTGTCTTTGTGGTTGAAAGTGTAGCTCCAACTATAATTACAGGAACACCTACAAACAAACAAAGCATACTGGCTACAATATGAAGACGTTATGATTCAATACTTTTTTCAAATAATAATTGAAACATAATCTCCTAACATGACTGCAGGTATAAGGTTAATGCATTCAGTACTTAATATACATAGTCTTACAATTAATACAATTTTAAAGATATAAAATGTGTTTTACCCCATGCAAACACTAACAGCTGGCGAAGTGGTGATTTTTTTGCAAATACTAGAATAACGTCACACGCAATAGCAATGCCCTCTGCAAGCATGAGGCAAAAGACGGCACTATAGATGTAGTGCAACGCAGCCGCGACAACCGTGCAAAGAATCTGTAAAACGTTGATTTATTTCAAATTTAAATGGAACTGTGTTTAAGGCTTCAACAAATTATACAGATAAACTGAACAAATCATAACATGTAACACTCTCAACGCTTTAAACGAAAGGCTAAAAAATTGGATTAATATAAATAAACAATATACATACATTTGTATATGGCTGCTACGTTTTACACAAATACAAATAACACACTATTTGTTATGATATTAGTAAACACGACTTACATTATGCTTGTTTTTTATTCGGCTAACACTATTAGTAATCATAACTAAGTAATTTAAATTATTAATTGGTATTGTTAATATTTGTATGCACAAGAACACGTGTATTTTGTTGTANTTTTTATTCGGCTAACACTATTAGTAATCATAACTAAGTAATTTAAATTATAAATTGGTATTGTAAATATTTGTATACACAAGAACACGTGTATTTTGTAAAAGTCCGTGATTTAACATGAATGTAAGTCAAGCTTTTTATGAAAAGCAAGGGCATTTGTATGTCCATTACCAACCTTATGTTCCGTACGGTCAATTCCTCCAATAAAGATCCCGTATGAAATAATAAGCGCAGTGATGAGATTCAGCAACATAATGGATCTGTCACTCCGAACGTATCTAAATCAGGAAAAACTAACTCGTTAAATAAGTTGAATTGGCATTATGCACAAGGGCCGTACGTTTAATGTTGAAATGAGAAAAAAAAATATATGTAATATTTGTTTTTGGATATTATATATTGCCAACTTGCTTATATTATTGGAAACTTGCTTATATTAAGCACAGTGGAGAATTAAATCTTTCAGACCTTGAACATTATTTTATTGAGTTAATAATTGAGCTGCGTGTTTCACAACCCATCATGACATGGCAGAATTATTGATCGAACACGAAATACATACCACTATTTTTGATCTTGTGCGCTTGATCGTATTAATAAGCCTTTTTTATAATTCGTCTGAATATATTACAACACGATAGGGCGTAACCTATTATTCTGTTTATCATACCTCCACGCCCCCATTAAAAAAAAAATATATATATATATAATCGCTACAAATCTGCATTGTTGGCGGAAAAGTATATGTTGTATGACATTTGACGTGACACTTGCACTNTATTAAGCACATTGGAGCATTAAATCTTTCAGACCTTGAACATTATTTTATTGAGTTAATAAATGAGCTGCGTGTTTCA
This sequence comes from Dreissena rostriformis, assembly GCA_007657795.1. Taxonomy (NCBI): domain Eukaryota; kingdom Metazoa; phylum Mollusca; class Bivalvia; order Myida; family Dreissenidae; genus Dreissena; species Dreissena rostriformis. The sequence goes on from VMBQ01009118.1 coordinate 15,977, forward strand.
CAACCCATCATGACATGGCAGAATTATTGATCGAACACGAAATACATACCACTACTTTTGATCTTGTGCGCTTGATCGTATGAATAAGCCTTTTTTTATAATTCGTCTGATATATTACAAAACGATAGGGCGTAACCTATTATTCTGTTTATCATACCTCCATGCCCCCATTAAAATATATATATATATATAATCGCTACAAATCTGCATTGTTGGCGGAAAAGTATATGTTGTATGACATTTGACGTGACACTTGCACTTTATATTTTTAAAATACGTTTTTAGCTGTTAGTGTTGTGTTTTTGTCAAACATGTACTACATTTGAGTATAAACTTGTTAGTTTAATTGAACCTGATACACTTCTACCAAAACGAATACTTTGTCGTTGATCCAGGATAATATGTCGCACCTTTAAACATTGAAATGTACAAACACCTACGAACATGCAAACATCATATGTTATGTTTGAATATGGTCGATATAACCTTAGAGGTTTGATAAAGTTTTGTATCAGACATGAAATACCGACTAAGTTTTGAATTCGGATCATTTCACCATTACTTTGCGAAATGTCCAGGGTTATTTTCTGTTTTTCTTAACCAAGTACAAGTGGTACAGAGCAAACACAAAATAGCATGAACGTAGAGCGAATGACGTACGGTACATGTGGGACTTACACAAGCGCAAACATATAGTCCCTTGCTGGTTTTACAAGTTTCGCACTTATTCGTATATACGATGTAACTTAATTTTCCGTAAAATTGCGCTCATACAAACCTCCAAATCTTTGCAAAAACAATAATCGTCAGAAGAAGGCAAAACGTTGATACTGAGATTCCAACCATCGACACAATACGTATCTCACTGGACTTTACATCTGCCTACAAATTAGATCGTTTAATAATCCGTGCGGTAATCAATTAACGGTTGGAAAAAAAACAATGCTCTAACAATATAAATGTTTACCATAAAAATGAACTATCTTTATAAACGCTGGTATGATACTAAATGTATATTATTTATGTGGTTTTATACCTCATATATATGTTAACATCCCTGCAATTCATACTTTGTGATTATTATATTTTGTATTTATAACTCTCTTTGCACATAACAGTCTATGTGTACTATACATTTATTTCATAACTTATAAACGTGATGTTGAACCGTACATTAACAAATATAATATACAAACACCTCTTGTACCCCAGATTGAGAAAAATATCTGTGGATTTGTATTAAGTTTGACAACTTGGTTATTCTAGTGCGAATGTATGCATTAGAAACAATGTCATACATTTGTACGAGAATGTCAATAAGACTAAGTAACCTATCCAGTAACGAGACTAAATTTATCGAAATAATGTTAAGTCTTACCTCAACAAAAGGACTCATCAGGACAGCGAAGTTTGTGAGGTGGTCACATTCACAAACAGTAATCGTGTCATTTGAAGTTTGAACTCTGCATCCGTCACTGTCCCAATATCCCGGCTGCGGAGAACTATTAACACATAACATCTAATATAATCGAAAATGTCCTTTTTTCTTAAATGTTAATAAACTTTACTTTTTAAACTGGATTTAATTGTAAAGTATCAACTATTCAATTTACAGCTGGGAATAAAAATGCGTACATCATTAACCAAATCGTACAAATATATTTACAATAGGAAAATCAGCATCCAAGAGTAATAATAGCATATTTGTTGTTTTAATAATATTTCGAAAAAACGTTGTGAGTTGTTGTTCTTTTGGNCAGCATCCAAGAGTAATAATAGCATATTTGTTTTTTTAATAATATTTCGAAAAAACGTTGTGAGTTGTTGTTCTGTTGGTTATTTGGGTATAATTTAAAAAAAAAATAAAGTCGCATACAAGTGAATATTTAAAATATACGACTTACTTTCTTTCAAATATCTGGTAAATACTTGCGCTAACGTTATATAATTCATACTATTTATATAAAAAATGATCCTAAAAGTAAACATTAGCCTTATCTACAGGCACCCATTTCAACGATGCATTCTTAATTTGAATACCCATCACTAGCTTAATAAACTAAAACTTAATTTTGTAAGATAATATAAGATACATTGTAAGTTTAAGCTATTTGCTTATATATTAATATGTTAATGCACAATAATCTATTTTTATGAGGATCTCATCTTGCAGCACATTGTGGGGACGTAATCTCTGAAATTAGCATCACATAAGTAAACTAAGTAATCAATACAAGAAAAGACGCTAACCATAATCTGAGCGAGGCAATGACTAGTAATTACTTAAAATGTGATGTCTCGAACAAAAGATAAAAATCGATGCATACTTTGTTTAGGCAAAGTTAACATTGGAATATATAAGTTTTGTAAAATATATTATAACACTGTATTAATAGAAAGTCGTTTACGAACAATATATATAATATCGCCCACCATCGAAGTTTAAATAACACTGAAATTATCAAAACAATATCACCCTATCTTCGAGAGAGGGCGTCAATAAGGATCACATTTCAACATAATACAATGTTTGCCTTGCATTTGTATATGTTTGTATATAAGTTTATTTTACCCTAATACATTGTTTAAACCAACAGTTAATCTAAGAACATTTTGTTTCAGTATTTTCTAATCGTCCGGTTCATGAGAAAGCTATTGTTTAAATTACAAGTATATGTATTTTGTGTGTTCTACTACCAAGCTTTATCTTATTGATTGGGTTGGAATTCGTTTTCAAAACAAATTCGTTTTTACATAATTGGCATTTGATAAGTCAAGTGCATAATTGCTGCAANCCGGTTCATGAGACAGCTATTATTCAAATTACAAGTATATGTATTTTGTGTGTTCTACTACCAAGCTTTATCTTATTGATTGGGTTAGAATTCGGTTTCAAAACAATTTTTTTTTTACATAATTGGCATTTGATAAGTCAAGTGCATAATTGCTTCAATTTATCAAGGCCAAATGCAACGAATAGGCAACTTACATAAACCGCCAGAATTTGCATTTCGCATTGGTGAAGTTTGTCTGTAATAAAACAACACATAAGTACAATTAAAAAACTATTTTCCAAACTAAACGATATATACATTATTTTACTATTTCAGTGAGAGGAGGATATGTTATATTTACCTGTCCATGTTCAAAGGTCAGACGAATCGGTGAGGCCAATTTTGTAGAGTTATCGGAAATCGAACACGACAAGATAGGGCCGTTAACTATGGCGTCATTCGGCAATGAACTGCAACATACAACTCAGATTATTAGAAGTTTATGTATGCTACAATAGTGTGAATGATATAATAATACAGTTTCTTTCAAAACTTTTAACAAATATAGAGTTACGAATGCTTATCAGTTTGTTTAGCGCGTCAGCGTTAACCACACACATATACACCTTTTAGGTTCAAATTTTAAGCTTAATGTATATCCTTTTTTTCCTACTTGTTTTGTTCGTACGGGTTTTTTACAAAATAAATACACAAACACTCTGAGTTACTGGGACAATCTTTTGTATCTATTTAAACCAGTNTTCGTGCAGGTATTTTACAAAATAAATACACAAACACTCTTAGTTACTGGGACAATCTTTGTATCTATTTAAATCAGTGACAGTACGAAATCAGTTATATTCATCATAATGACACTCTAATATATTTATGCATACATGTGAATGTCAGGCTCATGGTTGCGAGCTTTAGGCTGGTATTCAGAATATAGTCTGACGAAAATAATTGCGTAAAACGTATGTCTAAAAACTGATTTAAAAGATGAGCTAAAGGAATGTTAATTTGATGGCAGCATAAATACACTTTTCTATATTAGATTGTCAAAACGAACACTTCATGTATATACATGCATCTTGAAAAACAAGGGTTTGACAATGTCTCAAGCAATACGTGAGCCCCATACCGGTAAAAATCTTTATCTTTCTAAGATTGTTAAGTATAATCACATGCATGTTGCATATAATCTGTAAAGGTGTAAGTGTTTCATGATAAAATAAAGTTGTGTTCATCTTTCNTGTTGTAGAGGCCTTGCTTGTCTGCCCTGGAGCTGTTGAAGAGGCCTTGCTTGTTTGCCCTGGAGCTGTTGTAGAGGAGTTGCTACATTGCTGTGGAGTTGATGTGAGGGCTTTGCTGGGTTGCCGGGAAGAAAGTTGAGACTGTGTGGAAGATTTCCTCTTTCTCTGTGAGAAATATGACGAGGATTCCGTGTCATGGCACTCCATATGACCCTCATTACAACTGCCTAGAAGGTGAGAACAAAAAGCAGTATATAGTTGAAAAGCATGTTACATCATTTTTTGAAAATTCTTGCTGTAAATTTGTGGTAAGCTTTTTTTTAAATTGCATAATGAATGACATAGTTACAGTCCAGAGAAGCTGTTTTATGGCCAAAGCTGACCTTTTACCACTATTTAAAGTGTGACCTTGGCCTTGAGGTAAGGAAGCATGAGTTGCACACAACATTCAGTCTCCTCAGGGGGATCATTAGAATTCAGTCATTTTAAAATAGCATGATAAATGACAATGGTACAGTCCCGATAACAATTTTTATAGGTGCATTTAACCTTTGAACTATAATTTGACCTTGACCTTTAAGGTAAGGAGACAACTATTACATGTAGATAGATTTATTTCAGTATAATGACACAACATGATAAAAACATATCTACATACATGATAAAAAAGTAAAACAATAAACATGTGACCAGAGCTCCAGATATTTTTTTTAGCCGAGGGGTATTTCACTCATGAAATTTTTAATTGATGAGTAAAAATCAAAATCCGATAATTTTAAGGAGTATNGGGGTTGCCCTTGGCTTATAAGCAGCCATTAATTTCTTTTTCCGTCTTGATTTGGCAAGCCACTGTTTATCACACACTGTACAGCCTCGATCAAAATCTTCTAAGCTTGGCCCACAAAGGCCAACCTGCACGAGGGCTTCCATTTTTAACTGGCTCGCCATTACTTTTTGTTTTATTTACATGTCAATAAAGCACAAACACATGCAGACGCTGCGGCATACGTCACAAAAAGAAAAGCGCTTTCGCGACAGAGACTGCCGGTGAGGACGGCACGGATCGTGACGGTCATATGAAAAACAAATAAGCAGCAAGTTTTCGCATTACATTATAATTCAAGTGGATTCATTGATTGCAAACCTGATTTCAATATATCTAACAGGTTAAACATGTGCTTAGTCACGTTAGCTGAATGGTAAGCAGATGGTATCCGTAAAACTTGTTAATTATATGTGTATTTCGGCTACCATTTAAAAAGTGCTTGAAGGAAAAAGGTTTTTCCATAGTGCCTCACAAGAAATGAACTGACAGCAAAAATTATATGCATGAAGTTGGGCGATTTGGGTTTAATCGAAAGTGATGTAAAATGTTTTCACCATATTAAAGTGTATATCGATTCTCAACAATGCAGCGGGGAGCCCAATCTGTCAACATCAGCCTTTATCGTGGGCCAAAATGAAATGATACCGTTCTGACTGAGGAGTAAATTAGGTTGGGAACCACATTCTTTACATAGATGGTGATGTCACTACGTTTTTACTGGTGGACACAATGACGGGAACCAGTCATGAATTTATATGCATGAATAAACGGCTAATACTCATTGAAATTGCACACCATGCGTAATCCGAGTTTTTTTACTCAACATAAGGCCTAAAAAAATAATAGGTTGGTTTCTGGCTACATGTCCAAAAAATGTGGGTCGGTAGGTAGGCTTTTTTTCTTTTTTTTTCCACAACAGCACACCATGCGTAATCCGAATTTTGCCAGGAGTTTTTTTCCTCAACATCAGGCCTAAAAAAATAATAGGTTTGTTTCTGGCTACATGTCCAAAAAATGTGGGTCGGTAGGTAGGCTTTTTTTTTTTTTTTTTTTTTTTTTTACANTTAAAAACAGGGTCGGTCGGGTAACCGGAAACAAGACTTCTTTTTCTTAGGCCTTATGTTAAGTCATGCATATTTTCTTTTGTTTCATTAGTATTTTACGCAAATACGCATCTTATCTGGCCCTCTGCATGTGACATGTCATTAATGGCTGAGGCATGAGTTTTCAACATGTTCTATGGGCACATTTGACCTCTGACCTCTAAGAGTGACCTTGACATTTGAGGTAGGGAGACTGTATGACACAAAACACGTCATATCATAACGATATACATTTCCAGAAAATTGTGTGACAATCAGATGAAACTGGTAAGTAATAGTGTGGACTTTTTTTAAACTATATATTAGTGACATTAAATAAAACACAATATACTGCAGATCCTTATAAGTGTTATTCGGGGTGTGTCAATGTTTCTCACCCTTTTAACTTTTATAATATAGTATCCAATTTGTTTAATATTAATATACACTCCTCAATTGGTATTAATTTAAAGGTATGAAATAAACAGAGCTACTTTTTGCAAATTACATATAATGAAATTAACAAATGAAACTAAAACATGCACATTTGTATCTGATTTTTACTATTTACTTTTGGTTTAATAAAAAAAAAAACTAATTCCATTTCCATTTTGATAAGCTATAAATAACCGTTATCAATATGTTTTGGTTTTCATTAACAGCTTTGTGCGCCTCACTAATATGTCCCTTATTTAAATGGCGCAAAATGTGCATCTCACATATTCAAGGTATTCAAGGGATTCTATAATTCAGCAATGTGAAGTCTTTACAAGTTTGACGATGGACCAATGCCAAATGGTCATGATAGCCTTTAACCCTTTGCATGCTGGTATATTTGTCGTCTGCTAAAATGTTGTCTGCTGAATTTCTAAAATTAGCATTTTCTTCGTTTTTTTTCAAAGAATACTATCAGAATAGCAAACAGTTTGGATCCTGATGAGACGCCACGTTCTGTGGTGTCTCATCTGGATCCAAACTGTTTGCAAAGGCCTTCAAATGTCGGTTCCAGGGCTAAAAGCATAAATGGATACTACTGTTAAACTCACTGCGCTCATGTGTGGTGGCAGTTAACATCTTCAGTGTGTCCTGAAACATAGTTCTCACCATGCATTAACTTAAGCCTCAATCGGAAAACAGGGTTAAATGCACGTGCATAGTGTCATCCCAGATGAGGCTGCGCAGTCTGCACAGGCTAATCAGGGACGACACTTTCCTCTTCTATGGAATTTTTTGTTGAAAGGAAGTCTCTTATAAACGAAAATACAGTGTATGCCAAAAGTGTCGTCCCTGATAAACCTGTGTAAGACACTAAACGCACATGCAATTAGCCCAGTTTTTCCAGAAGGAGGCTCTTATGCACAGCATACATTTAATTCACCATTTAAATCAAAAGATAGACGTGGAATCAATATGGGAGCTTGATCCAAACTGTGAAAGCATTCTTTAGATCTCCCAAAATGTACTGGTTCTACTCGTAAACCGGACTCAAAAGCCTTGAAAAAAGCCTTTGCCTTTGGATGCAATTGAGCTTAACCCTTTGAGCGCTGGAACCGGATTTTGAAGGCCTTTGCAAACAGTTTGGATCCAGATGAGACGCCACAGAACGTGGCTTCTCATCAGGATCCAAACTGTTTGCTATTCTGATAGTATTCTTTGAAAAAAAAATGAAGAAAATGATGATTTTAGAAATTCAGCAGACGACATTTTAGCAGACGACAAATTTCCCAGCATGCAAAGGGTTAAACAAGGCTTGTCACCATTGGATGACATATGCCCCCTTTTTCCACATTTTTTTAAACCTAAACGCAAAACCTAAAAGCAAAGTGTGACAAAATTTCAGACAGACAGACAGACGGACAGACAGACAGACAGTGTGATCACTATATGCCCACCTTCAGGGGCGTAAAAAGGTTTACACTAATGTTTATGCACAAAATGCATCCCTACCCTGGTCCATACTCGTGTCAGCCCGCCCTCTTCCTCTACTATGACCGTCTCATCATCAGAGTCTGGCTCTACCAGAGCTATCTGGTCGTCGTGGCAACGCATCTTCTTCCTGCAGAGGGGCCAAGTTAACAGAAACGACATCATATAACAGGCCTTGTTCTGCGAAAAACAGGCTTAATGCATGTGCGTAAAGTGTTGTAAACAATAAGCCTATTCAGTCCATAAAGGCTTATCAGGCAGAACACTTTCTGCTCTTATGGTGGATTATTTTTTTTTAAAGGAAGTTACAGACAGAGTGTCGTCCCTGATTAGCCTGTGTGAAGTTCCAAGGCCAATCTGGGATGACACTTGACAGGTACGTGCAAGGAGGGTTTGAACTTTTCATGGAAAATACTAGCTCAGTCTATAATCTCAGCTGAAAATTTCCCTGATAAAATTTTCGATTACTATTTAGAGTCCTACTTTCAGATGTTTATACGTATATACTGGTTTCATATTAAAACTAGAAATGGCGCGGCCTCGGCCGATGCGTATCCCCATGCCGCATGTTGTTAGTAATTTCATCCATTTAAATTTCAAAGTCATGCATATTTTCAATTCCCCATAATCAACATTGAANCCGCAGCTCTTTCACAGTTGTACTGTGGGTACTGCCATATTCCATCCGAATCACAAAGTCGGCTCACGTCACCTTATTAATAAGTATGTATAACTAATATAACCAAACGGTTGTGTAGGAAAACAAATAAACTAAACACAGAATTTCACTGACGCCTGCCTTAAATCAGTGTGGGTATATGTGTCCTGTGGGTCTGTACGAAACCTTATGTCATTAATATAAATTTGCCCTGTGCGGATCTATTTTGAAATAATTGTGCACATATGTCAACCATCATAAGCCGACGTGTGATGTGCAATGCGAGTCTCCCTACCTTAAATGTCATGGTCAGACGTAGAGGTCAAAGGTCACATTTGACTATTAAACGACGTGTTTTTTTTGTTTAAAAATAAAGATTCGTGTATGTGTTCTCTTGCGATCTCAGCCGTTTCATTATAAGAAAGGTAAATTACATAACTTCTGGATATTGCATTTTACATATATTTGCCATNTCATAAGCCGACGTGTGATGTGCAATGCGAGTCTCACTACCTAAAATGTCATGGTCAGATGTAGAGGTCGAAGGTCACATTTGACTATTAAATGACGTGTTTTTTTGTTTTAAAATAAAGACTCGTGTATGTGTTCTCTTGCGATCACAGCCGTTTCATTATTAGAACGGTAAATTACATAACTTCTGGATATTGCATTTTACATATATTTGCCACAATAAGAAAGTGTGATCCGTTGTAGAATACTTTTTCTTTCAAATTACATTACTGCAAATAATCGAACACATATTCAGCCATGTTCATGTTCGCTTTATATTTGACCAACCTTTAAATCCCTCGTCACAATCCTGAGTTGTTGTGCTTCCCGACAATACTTCATTCCATTCTCGGCCACGGCTGTCGAGGTTGTTTTGGCAAGAAATCTTTGATGTTTCTGAGTTCAAATGACATATTTAGATAAGAAGTAACAATGCATGCTCGACTATTTGTTTATTTCTTAATAATTTATAAAAAACAATCATCATATCGTTATGAAGTATATAGCATTTGTAAAAGGTTCAGATAAGCTATATGCAGGTTTGAGTTTCTCTCTCATATGTAAACTATTTAACCAAGATTTAAACCTTGTCATTTAATAAAATAAGAACAAAAATATTTGTTAAAATAATAAAACAAATAGTTTAAAACTGTTCAGTAACCCTTTGCATTATTTTGTCATTCACTTCAGTCGTTATTACGTATGAAATAATTTTGAATTTGAAATAATGTATCTTAAATATAATAACCTAAAATCTCTTTCGGATAATTTGTCAAATCATATTTATACAATCATGTGTCATTTATAGGGACTTTACAGTTTGGCAAACTGAACATTAAAAAAAATCAATAGCTAATATGTACATTATATTTCAACAAACGATACAACTCTCCCGAATTAAAATAGTTTTAATATATCGGTTGGTGTATAGATAATCATCAATGGAAATAATATAATAATAGACTGACACTGTTTTGGAACATTTATATATGTATAGATTTACCTACATAATTAATCATAGCTTAACAGGTAATAACACATTCATAAATATAAATACAGTGAACATATGCAACCCTGTCAGAATGCAAGTTAAATTAATAAATGTATAAGGCTGTGTGCGCGTCCAACACATCTTTGACAGTTTAACAAGGAATAGAGAAAACCCCTACACATCATTTACAATTGTTTGCATCACCTACATATTTTCCTTTACGTTTGCAATTGCAACGCTAAGCCTTCATCGTAATACCAATGTCCGTTTGAAATATCAGTTTTAACATTGAACACACGCTTGATCTCTTTAAATGTTAGACTTATAACGTTCTTCTACAGTTGCAAAATTAGTTAGATGATCATATCCTAAGAACGTTTTGAGTTAATGCAGTACTTAAAGTAATGTTATTTATGGTTATTGTCACCAGACATTGACCTACACTCAATATATTGCACTTCTTATCCAACACATTCATAATTATAATTTCTTTATTAGGGCTCAATATATCATTTTCAAATTTCATCTTTTTATGATATCATCGTATAGATGGTCTCAATAAAATCATTTATTTATGACGCTATGACACGTGTTGGCCACTTGCAGCTATGTAATCCTCGTGCAGCTCGTGAAAATGGAAGTATTCGAATTATCTTTCAACGTACAATACAAATGTGAGATACTAGTGAACGCTATAACGCAATCGATTAAATTAAGTCAAATACATTTTGAAACGATAATTGTCTTTTTTTAAATAACACAGCATACAACGTCATAACTGCTCTTTTAATAAAACTAATATTACAATATACAGTGTGTTGAGGTATTAAAAAGCATCCACAAAATTACAATCCGTATAATACGCAATGAATATGTACGAAACGGTTTGCAAAAAGAAACATAACATCATTAGGCCACTCCAAATTGGTGTGTTGGTCGTCGGATTTGCCGCACCTATTTTTTTTTTTTTCAAAATGGGAAAAAAAAAATATCGCTCTCACATTCACTTTTGTGTCCTTCTGTAACCATAGCACATGTGTGTTTTTTTAATTTGTTAAAAAAAATGCAATCTCGCAGAAACGATTTTGACGCTGAATACGAATGCAAAATATAGTGTTTCGATACCTTTTTAATCGATAACTACAGGCGCTCAAAAATTCGATCGAGACGACCAGAAAAAATGGCTTCTTGCGTGAGCAGATCATGTTTCGCTGTCGTGACCGTTGTAACAAATTACGGTGAAAAGTTGCTGCAGCCAACCCTTATAAATATAAACACATATGCTACGTTCAGTGACTTATTTGAATGTGTTTGTTCACTTTTCGAACATGCACTATCAGCAAATACCGTTAAAGCATGTTCAATTTCAAACAACATCGTGAAACATGACGCAAGATTTATTATGCATTTTTTTCATTAAATGGGCATATGGACGGTATTGCCTTATATGTATGCATATTTTTCCTATAACACAATTTTAAGTGAACACAAAATAAATATAAAATAATTAAATGCTGGTTCTTAAAGTGTCACAGGGACAATGTTTTATAAAAGTGTCACAGGGACAATGTTTAATAAGTATTAAAATACATTGTTGACGGAACATGTTTAACAGCTAGCTCCGTGTATTTCAGAAACATCAAATAAGTTCTTTGTAATTTATCAATTTATTTCGGAAAAATACAGTACCGTACTAGCAATCGATATGCATAAACATTTATTCCATTTTCTCCTGATCAACTGTAACCTTTGGAAGTATACAAAGGTAAAACTAGCTTTAGTCTTGTGTTCTACCTTTTAAAGTTTAAGTGCTGAAACCTAATTGTAGTGCATTTTTATTTGAAAAGTATGTAGCTCATAGATATAGTATTGCTTGTTTGTACATATATTCTTTTCTTTGTATAAGAATTGATTTGGATGTAAATTATAGCTGTTTAAACCTGTATCTCTTGTAAATGCAATATTTTTCTATCGAAATGTGATTTCTTTTATTCTTCGCTCTTCGCCGCTCGAGAATGTTCCTGTTTTCAAACACAAATATATAAAAAAAAAAATTCGCTCGCCTCTTCAACTTTCTTTTTTAAATCGGTAGACCAACAAATCAATTTGGAATGGCCTTAGTATTAATTACAACAATTGTTAATGCACCACGAAACCAACACAATAGACATTACCTTTGGCAACGCAATTTGCTGTTGACCACGTTGCATTTGCCTGGCACATAATCTGGCTCGCTTTCGATTCATATCCATCCACACATCTTACATAAGCTAGCGATGCGTACGTGGTGTTTGTTGTGTTTAAAAGAGTGTATGCCCCATTCAGGATGGCTGGTGTGGAACCACAGTCTTCAATAAACAACAGACCCGAGCTTAAACTAACTGATCGAAAAGTATTTTGTTGAAAACTCATATTGCTCTAAATTATCTTTACAAAGAACATGTATAGTGTATTCAATGATACGATGTATTTACTCATAACTGCTGCAAGTGGCGTAAATAACTTTACCCAAGAAACATCCCGTTCCACAGCATCACATGTGCACTACAAATGCACTCCAACAGGATTATAGATACAATTTAAGACGCCACATAATGATAACATTTAAAGCGATTATCTGTTTGCAACGCAGTTTTATTTTTCGACATTCGTCTAATAATTGTAGAAGGCATCATCAGGTAAACATATCACCTGATATATTATAAACCTATATATAATAACCTATTTGGTTGCACATTGCTGTTTCCCACGTCGCATTTGCCCGACACATAATGAGTCTCACGTTCGATTCATATCCAGTATCACATGCCACATTAGCCAGCGATCCGTACGAGGTGTTTAGTGTGTTTAAAAGGGTGTACTCTCCATTTAGAATTGCGGGAATGGTACCACAGTCTTAAAGAAACAAAACACAAACGATGACTAAGACCGCTCGTTCAACGAACAATACAAATGTAAAAAACAGGTTTACGCTATCAAACAATCGATTTATTAAAGTCAAATAGTTTTGCAGCACAGTGAATTTATAAAATATTCAGTAAAGATATATGTACATTTGATTTTCTCTCTCATATGTAAACTTTTTAGCAAAAAGATTAAAACCTTGTCATTTAATAAATGATCAAAAACATGTGTTCATATTATTAAAAAATAAATCGTTATTTTGAATGAAATCGTTTTAAATTTAAAATAACGAATCTTAAATATAAATACATAAAGTCTCTTTGAGATAATTTGTCAAATCATCTGTCACGTACAGGGACTTAATAGCGTTGTAATTTAAGACTCTTACATATAATGAATAATATATTATATTATTAAGTCATAAAAATAACGTTGAATATCATTGTTTTTATTACGAACATATGTTAACAAGATCCGTCTTAACTTGACAATTCATGGGAACATTCATGTATGATAAGATATACCTACATACTCAATCAAAGCATAACATGTTACACCACGTTCAGAAATACAATGACAGTAAAATACGCAACCCTGTCAGAATACAAGATAAATTAATAAATGGTTTCATGCGCAACTCCTGTAAAACAAATCTTTGAGAGTTAAACAAGGAAAAAAGGAAACCCCTACAAATCATTGTTATTTGATTGCATCACATTCATATTTACATTAACGTGTGCAATCGCAATGCTTCATCATAATACCAATGTCCACATGTCAGTTTAACGATTCAACATACGATATACCTGTTTATATGTTGCACTTATAACTTTTCTCGACATCTGCCAAATTAGTTTGATGATCATATCTTACGAACGTTTTGAATTAATGCAGCACTTAAATTAATTGTATTTTTGGTTATTGTCATCAGACATATATCTTCACTCAATAGCACTTCTAATCCAATACATTTATAATTTTAATTTCTCATACAGGGCTAAATTAACCATTTTCAAATTTCATCTTTTTTATGATATCATCGTATAGAGCGCTTAACTAAAATCATTTATTTATGACGCTATCACACTTCTTGTCCACGT
>VMBQ01009119.1:8136-31213 GCA_007657795.1 Dreissena rostriformis
ATAAAAAAAAACAAAAAAAAAAAAAAAAAAAAAAAAAAATGGTTCCAGTCCAGCTGTTGAAAAACATGGTCGCCAGGGTACCGGGAAGTTTTCCTTATATGATATTTAAATCTAGTTACCTGGTAACTCTCTTGAAGTCACAGTTTTGCCCAATCTTCACGAAATTTGCTCAGAATATTTTTTCGAATGATATGTACTTCAATCTAGTTAAAATATGTCTGCCACGAGATGGAGGGATATTGTTTTTGCGTTGTCCGTCTGTCCGTACGGAACAGTTTTGTTCTCGGAACTTCTTATACCGATTTCATTGAAACTGGGAATGAGTATATATTATATATCTGCTTGGGCAGATTTCATTGAAACTTGGTTTGAGGGAATATATGGATAAGAGGATAATGCACGTACAATCGCGACGAGGTTTATTTATCCATAACGGAGTTATTGCCCCTATAGACTTGACAATAGTCCAAATACCCTTTTATATAGGATGTGTTTCTGTCTTGAGCTGTATCTCCAATAATATATTGTTCATCGTTATCCGGCAATGGGTACATGCAAGACCCATGTTTTTTTATGGCCAAGGTCAGGCTAACACAAATTTCGTTGCACACCGCCTTTTAAAAGCAGAGTAATCACCATGTTTTTCTTTAAAATATCGTTTCATAAGCTTTTTGTGGTAGATTAAATTAAAATTGGTGGCAAATATATACACGGATAGCTATATGAGGAACAAGCATTGTGCTTATACACCATCTTTATTAACACCGCCTTTTAATAGCATCCTTTGATACTTGAAAAATCTAATTCATTTGGAATTGTTTAACCCTTCACTTACACATTTTACAAAATAGATTTGGCGAGTTTAACCTCATTTAAACATGATTCGCCTTTGGCCTTGATATTGTTCAGTTTTGGTTTCTAGGAAAGTTTAATCAAGATTGAATCATAAATATGGCTACTAGAGTGGTTTCTTTCTAAGATTTGATGTAGTGATCTAGTTTTTGACTCCACTTGACCCTGATTCAAACTTGGATTAGATATTTTCAAGATCAACATTCTGACCCAGTGTCATTAACATTTTGCCAAACTTGTATGCTTTAGTGTAATAAAGAGGTAAACAATACGGTAACAAGATTTTACCTGGTGACCTATTTTTTTTTATCCCACTTGACCCAAATTCGAACTAGGTTATGATTGAAACCAGTCAAATGCGCGGAGTGTGATAAAATACCACGCTTAAGTCATTTTGTATAAGGTACCGATGCTAGACTTATATTGCAGCTCACGTGTTTATCATTCAGATGTCTGAGTAATTATGTTATTGGGTTACTTTGGAATTCAATAACTAGTCAAAATGAAGCGATGGAACTGCCATGGCTTATGCTATTTTTTTCTATTAATTTCTCAAACAATTGTTAATGAATTTTGATTTGATAAATGTGTATTGTTAGTTGCTTTTTTTTTTGCTTTTTGTTTTTCACTTTATCTATTGACCAATCAGAAAAGTTATTCGGTGTATACATATACCATGAAAACAAAATGTAATTAATCGGGTTTAATTGTTATGAAAATGATTTAATAATGTATCTGCCTTGTATTTTTGTTGCGTGGGAGGGTAACACTTGTAAAATTATGTCGAACACGTGTCTGCATGTTTATCTCTATGCGCATGCCCACTGACCGCTACCTGCGGCACTAGCACATGTTGTCTGCCAGATGTAAAATAAACGTCTTAGAAACAGCACGCTTGTGTTATTGACTTGATTGTCTATATTTGCCTTATCACATTTGTGATACTACTAAGACTAAGAACATGTGTACGAACAAACATACAAACTATAATTAGTTAAAACAACATAATATAACAACACTCGAATCCATTTATTACAGCTAACTTGCTAAATAAGTTCGATTTCTTGACAAGTTCACAACCCATAAACCACATTTGTTAAGCCGCACCTGAATACCGCTAATTATTATTATACGGCTAATTATTAGAGATGTGATTTGTTCGAAACTATTGGTCAGACAACAATTGGTCGCAATTTTTCTCACTCTTAACGTATACGGACCTATTGGAAACGTCAACAATTAAGCGTGAAACATTGTGTTAGTCCGGAACTAATTTGATAGGAACTGGCATTATAATTAGAAAATGAATGCAGGACATGCGCATTTTGAGAACAGCGGGTCCACCATACGGATTTCATTACTACCAGTTGTGCTGCGAGGTAAGGGGTATTTACTATAACTTGAAACTATACGATATGATAAAATCAGTTTTCCGTGTATTTGACATAGACCTTAAAAATAGGCGATCCGATTTTATTCGTACATATAACGATCGTTGGCAACATTTCTCTATCTTTTCTTTATCTAAAAATAAAAGCATTTGAGTTGTAATATTTTAATTATGCTTATCTCCTGTTTTCCTTTTGTTTGTCATGATTGGCTTTTGCACACGCTTTTTTTTTATTTATTCTGATTCTAGACCTTCCGTCCTGATACCATGGAAGAACAAATCCCATTCGGCGAGAACGTGACTGGTTGGCTTGAATTTAACTTGACAACATCGCTCCTGAATTTTAACGCGACAAACCAATCTACTACCGCGGCAACTTCTGGTGGCGGCGTAAGACCTGTCTATATCCCACCGTGGAACAACCCAAATAACATAATCTCCAAGGAAACGGCCGACGCCATCACGGACCCGTTGCAGTGCTACGTATTTCCGATCCTCACCGTTATCGGCATACTTGGGAACATCTGCAGTCTGATCGTCCTTTTCCAAAAGAAGCTTCGCACCAGCACGACCACGATAATTCTCATTGGCTTAGCGTTGTCAGACACGTGTTTTCTGGCCACGAACATGGTCCGGAAGAGCTCATGCATTATATCCCGATACGACCAACTCTTATCAGAGATCGTCTCGAACACGACCTTCTACTACATGCACTACCTGAAAACAGCCTTTAGTCGTGTCTCCACGTTCCTCGTTGTACTCATCTCCTTGGAAAGAGTAATAGCCGTCGGGCTTCCTTTGAAGGCCAAGACGCTGATCACCAAACGCCGAATTCTTGTCGGCGTAATCGCCTGCTATGTGATCGCCTTCGGTGGCCTCGCCGCTTACCCGCCCCAGTATACTTACACCTACGTCGGCAAAAAACCGGTTATCGCTTACACGGACTTCGCCAAGAACAACGTGGAAAGCCTGAAGGTCTACAACGATTACTTCCTCCCCATCGGTTTTCGTCACATCCCGGTGGTAATTGTGTTTCTTCTGAACGCCATCATCATCGCCCTCATTCATCGAAGCAACCGGTTCCAAAAGACGGCCTCCGTCCAGGACTCAAAACGTAAAGACGACCAGAAGAAGATTACAAGAATGTTGCTCACTGTCGACATCGTATATCTGATCTGCCTGCTGCCCGGGGACATCTTTCTTCGCTGCTCCATCGAAATCCCGGAGTTCCAGTACTTCAGGAGCCAACACAATCTCTTCCTCGCCTTAAGCGACATCACTCTACTCTTCGAGATGGTCAACTCGTGCATTAACTTCGTCATTTACATGGTCCTCAACCGTAATTTCTACGACATCTACATGCGCCTCTTCTGCTGCTACCTTCCCTACCTGAGGAAATTTGCAAGCCGTCGAACTCAGAGCGACACGGAGGCGTCCATGAAGACCAAAGAGACGACATTGTCACGCATCTTGCATGAACATGCGAAGAACGGAGCGCCAGAACCAACGACTTTGGAGCAACAGCGCGGAGACAAGAACGGGCACGAGAATCTGGCCTACAGAACCGATGACCCAATTTTTGAACCGTAATTATGTTAAAAACTAGTAATTAATAAAGTTTGATGTTTGCTACATTCTTTAAATTGTCATACTTACCAAATTTCATACTTAAACAAGGTTACTACTCCTTAATAGTTCTGAGCTATGTGTATTATGTACTTTGATAAAACTGAATTAAAATAAAATCTTGATCGGGTTAAAAGCAATTCTTGCTGGAATATGCTGTATAACTTGTCTTGGATTCGGGAATTTCATTGAAGATTGTTTTACATTATTTCGGTTAAACATACTGTTTTAACAATAAATATTATTCATTCTCAACCAAACCGCCTACGTTTCCTTAAATACACAGGAAATGAGGAGGTTGCATAAAACATCAATTCAATTGGCATTCTTTGTTTTATGTTGAAGATTAAACTTTAAAAAAACAAACTTTGAAAATGGCTATTGAGGTGAAATATAATATAAGGAAAAGGGTTATGATTTTTCTTTGTCTTTTTACTATTGTCCCTATGGAGACGGAACTGAGGATTAAAACTTTAATGACGCTCCTTGCAAGAGCTGACGATTTTAGTTTGTTATTGTTTTTAACTGTTAAATTGTTATATATTATGTCAAATTGCATGTAATGTGGCATCTGTTGCTGTTATTTATGTGTATTTTGATTATTACACTTGCGCTTTTATGCGCCTTGTCTTATTGTTGATAATTCTTTACAGGCTTTTTTTTAACTTTTTCGGAAAGTTGTAATTTTTCAATGAGTTTGTTATAAAATATGTGAGCTTATTACATACATGCCTAAAATTAGAAACAAAATAACATTGAAAATGTTTTAATATGGATATAGGACGTCGGATATTCACAGAAGGTGTTCAGATATCGCGTTTTCTAATTGACGCCAATGGCAGCGTCAAAATGGCTGCCACGTATCGTACACTTACAGTTGATGCTTTATAGAAGTACTCAAATAATGGCAATTTTATAAAGAAATAAAATATATGAATAAACATATGACGTCACACAAGGTAATATCTTTTTAGCGTACTTTTCAAATCCGAATAGCTTATACAAGCACTAAATTGTGTATTGAATCATAACTCTTCGCGTTACAGGTATGTAAGAAACAGGTTAAAACGCGGCTATGGTGTGCAATGGGTCCGTATTTGCAACCTTTGGACGTTTTTGTCCTCGGATCAATCCCACCCAATGTATGCCAATACGGGCAAATGGCAAATCAAAGCCGTGTTATAACCTGTAAGTAATATTTATGTACGGCTTTCCCCTTGAAATATACTTAATAATAATTTCTCACGCAGCAACATGTTTACGAATCGTATTTGTTTTTGTTATATGTCGTATACCATATATGTTGTATACTTAATTGTTAAAATAAATATAACTAAAAAAATCCGTATTTACTGGAGCAGTTATTTCTTGAAGTGTTAATGTTTCCCGTTCAAACATACGTGCGTAAGTTTGTGCAAGATTCACTGTTTGAGACAGGCAATATTTGTATTATGTGCAAAATGAAACCGTTGTACAGGTTTTTAAAAATGAAAACGATTAAATGCACGAATGCGGAAGGGGGGGGGAACAATAATTCATGGTTTCGCTAACTGCGAAGTCTTGCCAGTGGTCTTCCCAGCTGCTCTTCTTAGCCACCACCCGGCCCTTCATCGAATTGTTACGTCTCGGCCTATCTTATAATCTATCTTCCGCTCAATCTCTTGCACGACGGTTACATTACAGTATGTGAGAGCATGGAACGACAACTGTGCGTGGAGATTGTCTTCCGCTATACACTATAACCGCTGGTCAGCAGCGATCGATGTGAACAAGTTTCAACGACCCCGTTAAAAGCGACATTATAATGTGAGCACTTACAATAGTTGTTCAATATATTCGTAGACTAATCAACTAAACATATTGATAATATTGTGTTGATTTTGATTTCATTACAATCAGTATATGTTTTTCAAAAAAGAAACATTTATCCAACATGTCTGAACCTCGATCTATCGCCAAACAACAATATTTCAATTACGACTTCGCGATTACAATCCAATTAAAGTGACTTTTTTGGTTGTAATTAGATTTCGCATCACTTATTTAGGAAATGAGTGGTTATACGCCTCGTTTGGAATATTAAAAATTGAAAACTTTCAAAGACCTACGGAAATTAGAAACATAACTATTGTCCGCACTTGTTTATTGTCATCCCTTCGACAATTAGCAATATTAACAATATTAGAACTTAATTGTTTACTGTTATGCCAACGACAATAAGCAATATAACTAATCTCCGCACTCGTTTATTGTCATGCCTTCGACTATAAGCAATATATAAGTAATCCCCGCACCTTTTTGTATTGTCATGCCTGTGATAAT
This sequence comes from Dreissena rostriformis, assembly GCA_007657795.1. NCBI lineage: Eukaryota > Metazoa > Mollusca > Bivalvia > Myida > Dreissenidae > Dreissena > Dreissena rostriformis. The sequence goes on from VMBQ01009119.1 coordinate 14,327, forward strand.
TAGCAATATCACTTATCGCCGCACTTTTTTTTACTGTCATGCTTCAATTTCCCGTGAATATTCAACGTTCAATACACGTGATCGGTGATGTTTGTGACGTTTCAACTTATTCGATCTTTTATAACATTTCAAGTTTTTTTTTTGCCCTTTTGGGAAGATTAAATGCTATCTAAGGTTGATGGTTTGTCTCCAGAATAATATATCTTTAGCATGGTGTTTATTTTGCTATCTTTTTTTTGCTAAGTTTTACACATAAATTAAAAGCATTACCGGTACATTGGTTTGCATTATTCTGTCACAGTCATTTTCACGACAGATTTGATGTAGTGCCACTGTGGTTTCGGCCATTTTTTACCCATGTGATATGATTTTAAATCTTTTTAACAAACTTTGTAGAGGACCACCATACGATGTTGCATGCTATATATGATACCTCTGGGCCTTGAAGTTTCAGAATAGATGTAAGATTTCAGGGAAAACATTTATACATCGGGCGAGTCAAATTTTGACTCAAGGGCATGCTTTCAACAAACTTAGTAGAAGACTATTATATGATGTTATATGCCTGATTCCACATCTCCGGAAGCGAAGAGAAACATCATCATGGTAATGGGCGACTTCATCGCCAAGATCGGCAGTGACAACCGATGATATCATAGGGAATAAAAAGGGCTAGGCAAGAGGAATGACAACGGTAAGAGAGTCACCGACATGTGCTCCACGCGTAATCAGGTCATTGGAGGAATTGTTTTCCACCACAGGAGGATGCACAATGCTACATGAGTGTCACCAGATCTGTCAGCGGAGAACCAAATCGATCACCTGTGCATCGGGAGCTGGTTACGTCGCTCTCTTCAGGATGCACGCGTCAAGCGACGAGCGGACGTTTCTTCGGACCATCATCTCCTTGTCGCCAGATGGAAACTGGATCTGAAGAAGAATTGGAAACAGGGGGATTCAGCCAACATCAGAGTTACAACACTGCTATGCTTAAAGACACCAAGAAGCAAGAAGAATTCAAAGTCACTCTCCCAATCACCTAGAGGAGCTGCTTCAAAAGCGACGATTTAGAAGAAGTGGCATCAATTGAAAGAAGCATTGACCACAACATGCCAAGAAGTACTGGGTCCCAAGACGTTCATCCATAAGGAGTGGGTATCAGCAGACAGAAGAAAGAAGAGAGAAGAGAACACGTTTCAACAGCAGAAGAACAAGAGGAGCAAAGGCAAAAGCACAAGAAGAGAACACAGAAGCAAATATGAATGTCATGCCAAGTATAAGAACAGAAAAGCGGAACTACATTGAGACGCTTATTACAAGAGCAGAAGAAGCAGGCCATAAGAAAAGAACCAAGGACCTGTACTCCATCATCAAATGAATAATAGGATAGTTTGTCAAGGCCAGTAATGGACATGAATGGATGAGGGTAAGCAGACGACGAAGGGCAGAAGAAGAATTGGATCGAACACTTTTAGGAGCTACTCAACAGGCCAGCCCCTGCGAATCCACTGGAGATACCGCCAGCTACAAGCGATCTGTCAATTAAATACTGCGCACCCATTTAGGAAGGAGATCCGCAGCGTCATCAAGAAATTGAAGAATGGCAAGTCTGTTGGACATGACAGCATACCGGCAAATCACTGGGGGTAGATGTCAAGACCAATGTGGAGGTAATCTACCAGCTCTTCAGCAAGATAAGAGAAGATGAACAAATACCAAACATAGAGGAATTATGGCTAACTCATCAAGCTCCTTAATAAAGGCAATATCAGTACCTGTCCGAACTACCGAGGGATAACGCTGTTTTCCATCCCAGGAAAGGTGTTTAATCGTATCCTGCTGAACTGAATGAAAGACGATGTAGACCCGCATATCCGTTACCAACAAGCCGGCCTCCGAAAGGAGACATCGTGAACGGATCAGATCAGAAAACAACAGTGTGCATCATTCTGGAACTATCCCACGAATGGAACTCGCCCCTCTACGTCAACTTCATCGACTATGCGAAGGCGTTCGGCAGCGTTGACCGGACTCTGGAGGCTTCTGAGGCACTATGGGGTGCCGGAAAAGATCAACAACATCATCAGGATTTTTTTAATGAATGGATGACCTGCTGAATTCTTCATGAAAAACATGTCATTGATGCTCTCGAAGTAAAAACCGGAGGGAGCAAAAGCTGTTTACTGTCACCTTTGCTGTTACTGCTGACCATAGATTTGGTCAAGAAGACCTCGACGGACCAGAAGCGATACGGAATCCTGTGGAAACCGTGGAAGCAGTTGGACGACCTCGACTTTGTCGACGATCTGGCTCTTCTCCCTCATTACCAACAACAGATGCAGTTAAAGGCCAACGTCGTTTCGGACTATTCAGTATTTTAAGAATGGGCATCACCATCAACAGAGGGGAGAGCAAGGTGTTCAAGACCAACGCATCCAACGACACACCTCTAACAATCGAAGGCGAGGCGCTAGAAGAGGTGAAACGCTTCACCTATCTTGGCAGCATCCTTCACAACCATAGAAGAACGGACGTTGGAACTCGCATCGGTAAAGCACGAGTAGCCTTCCATCAGCTAAAACATCTGGAGATCCAACGAGATAGCCATCGTCGCCGATATCAAGTTATCCAATACAATCGTGAAGCCGATACTTCTATATGGAGCAGAAACCTGGAGAACCACTGTCACCGCCATGAAGAAAATCCAGGTCTTCACCATCGCCTCAGGAAGATCCGCAAGATCAGTTGGAGAAGAACAATACAGCAGCCCTTTGAAGAAGAATTATCCTTCCGAAACTTTGGCGAAGAATGTGTCTATACTTCCCAAGCCTGCATCCGCTACGAAAAGTCAATCACTCACCTGGAACCCCCAATGGAAGAGAAGGCGAGGGCTTCTTTGAAACACCTGGCGCCGAAACATGAATGCAGACGCCAAGCAGATAGGCACGACTTGGTTACAGTTGGAGAGACTCACGCAGAACCGAGACACCTAGAAAAGGCAGGTCGGCGGCTTATGTCCCAGACGGGACCATAGGCGAAGATAAAACATGAGATTTCATTAACAATGATGTTAAATTAACAGAAATCTTCCGAAATGCTTTCCAACACACCATTCTTTATATGTTACTGTTTATTTTCCGATTATGATCGTATGTAGCAAAAAATATCGAAAACGCAACATGGAATAACAAAAAAAAAAAGTTTATGTCGGCTACACAAATTAGGGTCGGTTGGGTAACTGAATACAAACACATTGTTTTTAGGACAAAGAAGATTTTGTAGCGACCATGGTAACGATGTGACTCTATACGGATGCTTGCAAATTGCAGTTTCTTTGTTACGCATTATTGTAAATTGTGTTTGATATACCAGCTACAAAGGCTGTTTAACAAATTTACAGCAGCTTCTGTAATCAGACGGTGGGTTTATGGTATTACATTAAGACATATTATAAGCAACAATAGTAATTTATTAAATGAACTTGTTCACAGTTTTTCAAAATGACAATTGTTTAATGCCATAGATTCACTCCGAGAGGTTCTGGCTTCAAGCAAAGGGAAGACACTGAAACAAATCCTTTTCCTTGTTATTATAATTAGTTAAAACTAGACCGTATATAACAGATTTTTAAGAAAATTCATGTTATGACATTTTTCAAACATACGGAAATGTGAACAAGTCCCTTTAAAGCGTCTTCAGCTTCGAGCCAATGTCGGCGGTAGTAAAACGTTGCTTGACAGTTATTTAACGTCATGCCTGGGCCTGAAAAATGAATTGCATTTATAATATAATAATAAGTAATTAAAGTTTTAATAGTGCACATACTAAAAAGAAGATGAAAATGTATAATGGAAATACCAACAACATAGGGGTTTACTTTTGTTGTAAATCACAGTGCTAAGTCGACGTGGGATTTGTATAAATATAATGTTCGAGGTATATTTAGGACCTTTTATGTTATGTCTTTTTTTTTTTTTTATTCGAAAATTAACACGGTATATATAAGATCTATATTTTAGTTTACATCAGCATCGCTCAGACCAGATTGAATTATAATAAGTCATTTGTTTCCAATAAAATTTACAAAAAAAGGATAGGTCAGCAAAACTTAAATTTCTTTTCAACTTAATAAAAACGTTCCCCACTTTAAAAAGAATATGCACTGACGTGCAAAAATCTCCCCGATGTATATTTAACATTATTTATTTGGGTTTTTGGTTAAATTTTAAGTAAATTTAGCAAATATGATCGAATAAAGTAAACATTATCGCAAGCTTAATAGTTTATTTAGTAAATACGATCGAATTTATCAAAAAAATGATCAGAACCTCAACTTGAATAATAAAAAAAAATAGGGTCGAGAAAAAGTTTCGGTTTAAAACATTTTTTTTTAAATTTACAATAGGAAAAGAAGTACTGCATGAGTAGACCGAAATAGTTGGAACTTGGGCGCTGATGCTTCTTGTTCCGCCCTCCGTTTTCCACCTGACTAGGCTTGCCAGCGAATAATTGTTGAATTGCATTCGGCTTTCGTATACTTTTTTATGAAATGCAAAACTGAATAGAGTACTTTTATAAATATATATGTTGAGTCTTTAATTTTAAGAATCACTGTACCGATTTTAAATTCGAGACACCGTATTTACCTACGAATAGCATTTTGAGAAAGCTTCATAATATTTGTAAATGTTGAGAAAATCCCTGGTAAATTTTATCCTATGAAAACATTGGTTTTTATCCAAACTGACCAATAGCCACACCTTATACGTGACAGCCATTTTGTAATTGACAGTTGGTGACAAGTTTGTTTAGACGTAAGTTTATGTTACAAATATTCTGTAAAACGTATGTAACACACCACGATAGTGCAACATATTTAATTTTGCATTACAAATAAAGTAGAAATAATCATCAAACTGAAGGTGTATTTGTCAGAACAGTCAGTTAACAGTGCATTTGAGATGTGTTCAAAACGAGTTTTAAAAGGCTAGCTACATCATATCTTAAAAGACAATAATTCTTTTTGATATTTTAAACTGAAGTCTGACAATTAAAAAGGCTGAAAAACGAAGTTCTGAACGACAGAGTCAGTAGTTATATAAATATGCAAATTTAATAAGCCAGTTACTTCATATCAGGAATTATCTCTAAAGAAATTCCTTCTGGTATTTTACAAACACACCTAATTGAGTCATTCATTCAAACATGTCAATTAATTTAAGTTAGACTGTTGCAAGCACTGATTTTGATAAGCCTTAAGAAAATGTTTCACTTTAACAATGGTGTAACTCTGGACTTTGTCACTTTAAATTAAAAAGAAGCTCTGTAGTGCATGTCATGCACTGACTGGGCACCTGTCAATTATACCTGAAAGGGGAGTTTAGACAGTATTGATAGATAGCAAGAACTCTATACCGGACTGTTACCGAGGACCCCTTACTATCTTGACAATTGCTGTCTTCATTATTCTGGCTGTCACATGAAACTTCTCCCTCTTAAAGATATAAAACTTGCATAACATTATACAGGGTAGATGACTATAGATAGATTAGCTTCGATGGAATAATGCAATGTTTTGGTGGTCATTTGTTTGATCAAGGGCATAAATGGGGCAAAATTTTGCTCCCACATGTAGAATTGAATATGTTTTTTCAACAATTAGGAGCTTTGTCAGGCATATGATTACATTGTACAAAAAATAGTATCAAAAAGTAACAAAGATGATTCATATAGGTAGGACAGCCAAATTAACACGGTCCAAGCAATAATAAGAAACGCAGGTGTATGTTAATTTTGGATGCAGCTAATAGCCTATATACATATATACTAAGTTCAAGCTGACAAAATTATTCATTGATAATTACCATACATATAGAAAAAAATATGTTTTATATAATAATGACACTTCTGGGATTTCCTTTGAGAGGTTTAAACTCCTCCTCTGCTTTTATTAACTGATTAATTCAAATGCAGCCAAAATCAAATACATCACATGGGGATTCTAAAATCACGAACAAAACTTAAAAAAAAAAAAGATTTATGTGTGCTATCTACAAGCATTCATTGGGTAATGTTGCAAATTAGGATAATACAAATGTCACAACAGCAGCAATGTTAAATGAAAAATGATGAGTATCTATTGTTTGTATTTTCAACAATTGCAGAAATTAAGTTACTCATCTTTTTTATCTATCAAATCATGCTCAATAATAACCCCCATGCATAATTGATTAAAACTTCAAAATTATAAACAATGAAATACTTAACTTACTTTGGAAGTAATTTCAGTCGACTTGTGACGATATGGTAGTTTGAAGTTAAGATATTTGTACACACTTTGCAACAAAAATACACCTCTTGTTTTCTGTTTTCCACATTTCAAGTTCATATAAAATGAGACAGGACCAATAGTGGGAAGATGTTGACAGTTTGTAAGTATGCATTTCCTGATTGGGAAGTGCTTCTTGCTAGGGAAGCGTGTCTCCCCCTTTGATAACAATGATAATTATGTTGCTTGTTGAAGAAATTATACATGAAGATCAGTTAAACATGCTTGTGGATTCAGTAAATTAATGTAATAAGTGTGTCTGTTTACATGCTATTCTTGGCTATTACTTGAAAACAAACTTGGCTGAAAATGGCATCAATCATGAGGCGGTTCTCTAGTGCTGACAGGTTAGAGACTTGTTGTGTAACTTTCTGAAACTTTGTCAACATAAATATCAAGAATATGTTTCTTGTGTAGTTATATAATGTGATAATGATAAATATCAAGAATATGTTTTTGAGTAATTATACAATGTGGTACTTAAAAGTGGTGTATACAATGATCTGATTTCTTCTGTTATACTAATGTGGATGTTTCAATGTTTTTATCCTGCGACACATAGAGAACATTCCCAGTAGTGGATTGCAGATTACTCCTCCTAAGTTTTGTCCAAGCCTGTTTGTCAATGGATTTCAAGTAAATCAGTTGTATTGGTCAGCAGGGTCCTAGTCATTGTAAATGTAACATTTCTACGTCAATGGAATGATGTACATTTATATTAATTTAAAATGACTGCTGCACATAAAAACGCCTGGTTTGCTTTTCATGTCAGAAGTCAGTGTTCTGGGTCATGAAGAACAGTTGAATCCATTGTGGTTGATGCAAATTGTTTAACCCTTTGAGCGCTGGAACCGGATATTGAAGGCCTTTGCAAACAGTTTGGATCCAGATGAGACGCCACAAAACGTGGCGTCTCATCAGGATCCAAACTATTTGCTATTCTGATAGTGGTCTTTGAAAAAAAAGTGAAGAAAATGATGATTTTAGAAATTCAGCAGAAGGCATTTTAGCAGACGACAAATTTCCCAGCATGCAAAGGGTTAATACTTTTAGATCATATTATGTTATACTTCTGTACATATACTTAAAGACAAATCTTTTCAAACACAAATCCTTTTTTCCATGCATTTTTTGCTTTATTGCAATGAAATTTCTGAAACCTTAACTGATGAACATAACTGTGTTCTTTATTTTGTATTTTATCATTCTGTATTTCAGAATCTAACAATAACAATACATATATTGTGAATTTAACCCTTTCCTGCTCAGAAGCAAACTGAAAATTGCTATATGCAACCAGCACAAAACCAGAATAGACTGTGAGTAAATTGCAGTCAGTTCAGGTTTTATGCTGTATTCTGCTCAACAGTATCTTTGGTTTGGAAGTGAAGCCTTTCAAAATTGAATCGAGTACGGAAAATCTTTAAATTAATTTGACTTTCTAAGGAAAAAAAAACACGTTGAAGAACGTATATGAGTGGTTAAGGGTTTTAATATAAACAAATACGATAGTAACAATAACTTCTTAAAAACAAGAACAACATTCATGTGATTAGTATGCATACAATTTTTTCATGTTCATGTCTAATGTTGAACAAATTATTTCAACAAAATAGCATTGCATGTTCAAAAACCACAAAAATGTGTTATTTTTACCCTAGTTTCATACTGTAACTTTTTCTGTAAACTTTTAACATTTAAGAATGACAGTTGAAGGGCCTGAGCAGCAGTTATAATTTGACACTGGAGAGTTTTAACAACTCAACTGTAACTGCCTTTTTGTGCGAAATTTTAAGGCTGGTCTGTAGGTGGGGAACAAAAGGCCAGAATGGTGTACATGTTTCATTTACAATGCAGGACATACCTCGTTTTCATCACCTGACAATAGTCAGGGTATGAAATTTCACGGGCTTTGAACAAGAATTTTATTCATTCTGTAATTTAATACTGGGCTATAGTCAACTGAACGGTAATAGTAGTGTATACAGTGTGTTTATCTTAAGCCGTTCTGCACTTCTATCCTGAGAGACCCAACACAAACAGGAGCCATTAAAGCTACATTTTACAGATTTGTGGGGATTTTATAATGGTCCTTGAGAGGTAGGAACTGTTGTCTTTTGATTGCTATTGGAACAATATTTAATGTACTGTAATATTTGTGATTTTAGGTTTATAACTTTATATTCTTAACTAGCCTACTGAATTGGGTCATGAACTCTAGCAGTCGTACTCCAGTGACTTCGCTACCATCTGCTCTAAATTTTATTTGTTTATGGGTTAATTAAGTAAATTTTTATTTTGTCTATTAATGAGTGTGAACAAGGAGCATGAATAATATGTCATACACGTTTGAATATTTAATTTGTCGATTGTATTAATACTTTAACTACAGCTTCTTTGTTTTCTATCATTTTGCTACTTTATAGATTTGCATACATTCCATGCCATGGTGTGTGGAGAAGAAAAGTTTCAATTCTTTAATGTTTATTGGCCATTTTGAGATAATTTAAATTTATTACTGCATTTCATCAAATATCAAACAGTCATTATTTTATGTAGTTTTTCTATAAGTATGGCTTTGGGAGCAAAAGTGCTGTTAAGACATGCAGTGATTATTTTTGCTTTTTATTTTACAGCCTGTTGCTTTTGGATTGGGAAAAATACAATTATAAACCATGAACTTGGGAAAATGAAACATTATAAATGTGAATACTTTAAAATTAAATTATAAAGTGCTGCTATGTTTAAACCTTTTTATTTAAGCTTGATTGCATCAAAAGCCTAAGGATTATTGAAACACTCTCGAGTCTGTTTCCTGGGTAGAACCAGTACTTGGTGTGGTCTAAAGAACGCTCTGACAGTAGGGATCAAACCCTTGACCTCCTGGTCGCTAGGCGGACACTGTATCCACTAAGCCATGGCGACCATTTTAAATGGTTTTGTTAAATCTTTTTTGTCATGAAATCCGTGTACGGCTATTCTCGCCCTACCACTGATTTAAGTAGGACAGATGTCAGAGTATTGGTAAACCAGCCATCACAAGAATAGTGTGAGCTGGTAAACTGACCATGATATGACTGAAATACTGTTGAAAATGGTAAAAAATAATACAAAACCAACAAACAAATTCCAAAATAACAAACCAATGCATTTGTATATTCTTATGTTTGTCTGTCATTGTACTATCTGAGGAGAGTTCAATAGCAATTGTAAAAGCAAAGAAATGAATTAACTCTGCCCGGCATGAGTGTGTATTTCATTAAAATGCAAATGAATAATGGGCCTCTAGTGACAGCAGTGTGATGACAATGTTAACCCATCGATAAGATCATGAGTTACACCTTGCCAAATTAGCCCTCGAAAGATAGAGACGTACATCGATAAATGAATGGATTGTATACTGTTCAGTGGGCTGTTCATTCTAATATGTGAGGCGTTTAAAGTGATACATTAAGGCTGATATGCTCTGTTTGAGTTTATTTCGTAGCCTGAGGCGTTTTCCTTTTAAATTGTGACATTTTAAATAGATTTCAAAGCAAATTTGTACGGGATATTATTTTTGTAGTTTAGTTACAGTGAAGATAACATTCTTTAGTGCAAAGGAGCATAAGGTTTAATATTGATTTGGATTATTTCATCAGTTGCCCACAGAGGTTTGTAAAATTTGTTCTATTTATGATTGAAGTTTGTAATAATACATAAAACTGATGGACAGATTTTGTCCTTTTTATTGATGATTTTGTTGGTTGAAGAGAGTTAGAAGAAAAAAACGTAGACTTAATAGCACATAATGATACTGCTAGCATGTGTTTTTTTTGTTTAAAGCATAAACTATTCCGTAGTCACAAATCCAAGAAATATAAGAATATAGAACAGTTTCCTTGTTGAAAGATCTCATTCTGGTATATTTGTTTAAACAATAATAAGGCTGGAAGTGAATTGAATTCATCAATTATGTAACATTAAATCTGTATTTTACAGCAGAACAGTCTCTTTACAGTTTGCAAGATTTTTGTGCTGAATATTTGGACAGATGCAAGATTTATCTAAGGCAACAACACATAGATCAGAATGTTCGTCCATTACATTTTTTTTTTCAAAACTGCACCCGCAGCCAAGCGTTGGCATCCGCTCTGCTGTGCTCTTGTTTTAAAATAGGAGTTTTTTTTCTAGTTTGTGGGATAGCCTTCATTTTGCGACATAGACTGTTTATTTTTCATTTTAACAGTTAATAGAAGTAAATAGAAGTAATTGGCAGTATTTAATGAGCTAAGTGCCCTTGGCAGAATTATTCAACAAATATGTACACAATAACTTTTATTATTTTGTGATTTTCACTTGCCTCAGATTATAACCAGAATGGATTTTTTTTTAGCAATTTGTTGTGGCCAAATGAGTTTCCAACACATGTAGTCTAAAAAGGGCAAAAGTGCAGTTAAACACAGTAAAGGTAAGGCAAATTTCTGTCATGAATGATAGATCCTGGCATGTCATACATTTTGGGATGGATGTTTAAAGAGTTCATTATCAGTGGGGTTATCTGGTAGGAGCGTTAGGAATGGGGGTCGTGTACACCCGTAACCGCCCTTCTATTTGGACCCAAGTGATTGTCAATTGCAGTGGTGATAAGCACAAACTGTGTGTCAATGATTTGTTATTCACTGGTATTGATTTAAGAAATAGTGTCACCATGGGTTTAAGTTTATATCACCTTTGGAATGAAATATCTCTACTGTGGTTTCACTAGATCCACCTAGCTCTACATTTAAAGCTTAGCTCCAGCTTCTGTTATAAAACTGAACAAATAAAGATCATAATTATGTTTACCAGTATTGCCTTTCTTAAGTCTTCATACCTATTTTTATTGCCCTTGTTTCACAGTTTGGACAGTTTCCAATATTGTAACTCAATAAGTTTCAAATCTGCGATTCTTTGCATCCTTATTTGTGCCTTCAGACGATGATTATTGTGTATCTATTCTATCTGCAAGCGTCTCTGTTAGTGTAGAGCTCCGTTAAGTCTTCTGGTATCGATTGTGGGCTATATATTTTCCAATCAGTACTAAAGCTTCTTGGAAAAATCTGACAGATATTTTGCCATATTATCAAGCGATAGTGAAACTCCTTGATTTAGTCTGCTTTTTGGTGTTTATATTCCCAGAAGGCTTTGGGGTTACATTGTGTTTCTCAAAGACATCAAATGTTAAAACTGTAAGATTCAGACACTTATATTATGACAATTGTATTTCATTGGTGGCATACATATTTGACTATTTTGTACCTGTTACCCAAAATGAATTTTGATAATTAGTTTTGAGATTTGTTGAGATTTGATTGTCCAGTCAAGGGGGAATCTAAAATAATATGTTTATTACGTAGCAATAATAACCACATGATTGACATGTACTGCATGCATAAAAGTTTGGAATAGCCTTGTATTTCAGTAGCAGTATTTAAAATTGTTTCACTTTTTTTGATTAAACAAAGAATTAAGGAATCAAAGCCATTGTGATTATAGAAAATGTCAACAAGATTTACATGTTTTTTTTTCCGCCACAATTTTGGGAATGGGGCCGGGGCCCTTTGGATTGTGAAAAAATGTGTGGTTTTGACTAAAATTGGGAAATTAAGTTGCCTTATGAATACAATCAAACTGTGAATTAAAGTGTTTGTAACGCATAAGTCAGTTCGCCTCCATTCTTTTGGACATCGCACAGTCTCCGTTTGGAACAACTTACCACAATACATTGTAACATGTGACACCGTAAATTCGTTCAAGACTCAACTGGACAAATTATGGTTGGATAAGCGATTTGACATATCAGAAGTGTATTAATTTTAAGAAAATTTCAACAACTAGTGACATTTACAACAAACAATATTCAGACCGGAGTGGAGACATTAAAATTGAAGAAGTTTAAAGGGATCAACTAGCTGTCAGAGCTATTGTAATTCCCTAGAAGACACAAGGTAGTTAACATATATTTGCTGAGGTTCAACTTAAATAAGAGCTTGATAAGGAGATGAACTGAACATTAATTTTGGGTTTATTGGAAAAAAAACTAAAACACAATTTGGAAATTTAAAATTGGAAAAATAGGCAGTAATTTGGGGAAAAAAAACACACTCTTTTTTGTGATTGGGAATCATCATGGGGCCAAATTTAGTACCTTTTTTGCCAAAAAAACCCACTGATTAATCATTAAGACATGCTATTGAAGACGGGGCATAATTCAAATGAACGTTCCTTACAATAAAAGTACATTTTAATTTTACCCTCTTAGTTTCTTAAATCAAAATATAATATTATTACTTGCTACGTGACAGTGATTCAGAATTTACCAGTGCAGACATAATGCGGGTTTTTGTTTATATTGATCAGAGTCTTTTCTTGCCAACAATCGCTTTACTGTGAGTAAGCATTTTTAGTGAATTTTGTCAGGGAATAGTAAGCAAGGTCACACTTATCGTGAGAAAGTACAATACAGAATGTATGCTAAGGAACGGGTTTGTACATTTAATATTTGGTTAACCTGATTGTGTTACTCAATTTGGTAACTTATATTTCTTGAGGAAATGTTCACACGAAGCTATTGTGAAAATTTGTAGCACAATATATTTTTAGGAAAAAATAATAGAACGGTACAGTTTGTGCAGAATAATGACAAAGTCTGGTGTTTGTATGAATGGGTAAGAAAGCAAGGGTTAAAGCTAGGTATTTTTTGTGTGGAAAAAAATACTGTATATAGTTAAGAAACTCAACTTTTTTCATGAATTGTTTTAGCATTCTTTGTTTAAAAGGTTGCAAGGGCCTTTGGCTTTAGAATATTATACTGTTGCCATTATTTATCTTAAAACTGAATCACTTAACTTGTTTGGTCAGGAGGTAGTAAATGCTGTCTTTGGGTGTAACTTCTGAGTGTCAATGGGCGGGTATGGCCAGTTAATGGGTCACTAATGAATAGGTGATGGCATGGAATGGTCCACTGGCTCTTTTCTTTCGTGAAAGGCTTACATTTTGTATGTCCATGTTATTGAAATATGCAAGATTTATAAAACCTTGCTTTCACAAGGATTTTAAGGGAAGGTCAAGCGTGACTGTTGCGTAAATTTGTCGAGCCAAATCTTTGTGATTTATTGCTTTGGGAAAACATTTTATCTTTTTTTAGGGTTGTATAATTAATTGTATACTTGTCTACATTATCTTACTTTCCAAGTATGTATTAAAAATTAAAGTGAATTGATTGTTATTTGTATGTATGACAAGATTTTGAAGTAAAAAGGTTGGTTGAAAAGTAATTGTATCAATTGTCTTTCATGTTTGGTTTGTGTTATCAAATCTTGTAATCTTTTCTTAATATGTCTTAAAATTGCAAATATTCATTGGTTAATGAATTCTTTATATTAAACCTGCTATTGTTTAAAAAACACACCCTGGTTATCAAATTATAAACTGATGTCATCACTTACTAATGATATTTCTGCATTCCTAATAATTGTACAACTCAGATACCTGTTATCTGTTGAAACAATTACAGATATTGTTGTGATAAAACTCATGTCAAATTTGATAAAACCACAACTAAATACATGTCTTAAAACAGATAATAGATCACTTTCACAAGCCTGACCATGGGGTCCTTAAACTAACTGACGACAGGTGATCAGTCATCATGTTATTAATAATTGACATATTTGCCTTGTTCTGAGAAAACTGGGCATAATGCATGTGCGTATAGTGTCGTCCCAGATTAGCCTGTGCAGTCCGCACAGGCTTATCAGGGACGACACTTTCCACCTAAACTGATTTTTGCTAAGAAGAGACTTCATTTAAACGAAATATGTCATAAAAGCGAAAAGTGTCAACCCTGATTAGCATGTGCGGACTGCACAGGCTAATCTGGGATGACACTTTACGCACGAGCATTATGCCCAGTTTTCTCAGAACACGACTCACTGATGACAGCCATTGACAGGTGATCAGTCATCATGTTATTAATAACTGACATATTTGACCATTAGAGTTTTCAATGTTGGGTAATGTTAAACAAGTGAGAATCGAAATGGATAACACTCCCAATGCTAGCCCGAACTAATTTGTGTATTGTTATATAAGCTTGCCATCAGGTTATATTGGTTCCCTGGTTATATAAGCTTGCCATCAGGTTATATTGGTTCCCTGGTTATATAAGCTTGCCATCAGGTTATATTGGTTCCCTGGTTATATAAACTTGCCATCAGGTTATATTGGTTCCCTGGTTATATAAGCTTGCCATCAGGTTATATTGGTTCCCTGGTTATATAAGCTTGCCATCAGGTTATATTGGTTCCCTGGTTATATAAGCTTGCCATCAGGTTATATTGGTTCCCTGGTTATATAAGCTTGCCATCAGGTTATATTGGTTCCCTGGTTATATAAGCTTGCCATCAGGTTATATTGGTTCCCTGGTTATATAAGCTTGCCATCAGGTTATATTGGTTCCCTGGTTATATAAGCTTGCCATCAGGTTATATTGGTTCCCTGGTTATATAAGCTTGCCATCAGGTTATATTGGTTCCCAAAGGTGGTTTGTGTCATACAATGTCCACGCTTCCCATCAGGTTATATTGGTTCCCAAAGGTGGTTTGTGTCATACAATGTCCACGCTTCCCATTTCAGTTATGGCCCTTGAATGATGACAAAGAAAGTCATCATTTGAAAACAGAAGTGATAGTAAAATTTCATTTCTGTTAATATTTAGTGTTTGTCAAGCTTCAAAGAAAATAGTTTGATATGCTAATCTTCATTGTAAGTTACATATACATGTAAGTCAGGGCTTTTTTCCCCATCTTTTTGAAGCGGTCTTGGCCCCCTCATTTTGTGTAAAAAATGATTAGCTAACTTTAAAAAATTGTGAAAAAAATAGTCAAAAACTGTTCAAAATTGTGAAAAAAAGAGTCACAAACTTGTTAAAATTGTGAAAACTTGTGTTGCAAACTTATTTAAATTGTGAAATTTTGAGTTGTGAAAATATCAAATTTGTGACAACGGCAATTCTCTAAGAAGGAAAAAATTTAAGAATATTTATCAATATCATGGTGCCTATACCACGTGACCTTTTAAGATCTGTGTTGGGAGACCCAGTTAACATTTTTAAGGATATGTCTTTTTAAACATTTTACCATTTTCAATGGGATAAAGTGGAGAGCCCACTGATTTGTGAGAGTTTTCTATAGTTATCATGATTTTTTTAAACAAATAAGTATTTTTTCAGTAAAGTGCAACCATTTGTAATATGGAGTCCCAACATGATCAGACATTTTTCTAACCATTCAAACGCGCGGTTGAACTTTACTGAAAAAATACTTATTAGTTTAAAAAAATCATGATACCTATAGAAAACTCTCACAAATGAGCGGGCTCTCCACTTTATCCCATTAAAAATGGTGAAATATTTAAAAAGACCTCCTTAAAAATGTTACTGGGTTGCGCTATATTCTCCCAACACAGATCTTGAAAAATCACGTGGTATAGGCACCGTGAATATGGGCGGGGATCATCCTTGAAGTTTCTACTGTTGCATTGTTCTTGTTTTGCAAACTTGGGTTGGTGCTGATTGTTTTAAATCATAAAAATGTCCTGGTTTTGTAACTTTCAGTCATTTACAAATAAGAATACAGATGTGGTGTTTTGGTGTTGCTAATATTATTTATTTAAAAGAGGATTTGGAGAAAGATGCCTTGCTTTGTATGTTGTGGATGCTGCTGCAGAGGGTAATGGAGCATTTTTGTGCAGAACTTTTGTAAAATGTGCATTTAAGTACAATGACGTTTTCCCCATTTTCCCTCGCTACTCCGCGGGGATTGACCTGGAGGGAGATTAAGAAAATCCCGCGATACGCGGCGTTTGCATGATTTTGGACGCGGCGGTTAACGATCGGCAAAATTGATAAGCCGACGCGGCAGCCCTCGGCGTTGGCAACGCGGGGAAACTCCGCGTTTTACGAGATAACGATCAATTTAATTTTGTTTGACTTCCTGATTTTCAAATAAAATTACATTTATTAAAAGTACATACATGTAGTATAATATATACAATTAAAAAAAACAACCAAGATAGATCGATCCCGACGTGGTTGTAGAAGTAGTTGTTGTTGTATAGAAAACTCGTTGATTTACGACAAACAAAACGTCGTCTTTTAACTGATACTTACCAATTAATATAATCACAGTTTGCAACATTGTTTTTATTTTGATAATTTAATCCAAAGTTTTCATGTAAGCGGGTGTTTTTTCTATACTGAACATGTAGACAAATGACCGAGGACCCTATTAAAAGTCTCGCAAAAAATCGCAATATGTGTGAATTGACAGTTTGACGTCATCAAAGAAAAACCGCTTCCTGTCTGAAGGCATGAAAAACACACTGTTCTCGCCGACAAAATTGGCTTCCTTTGTTTGGCAATCAACACGCAAAACCAATCGGGTGTTTATAACTCAATAGCAACCGTCGAAATATGTAACTGCACGTGCTTAGCTCCGCCTTTCGAATCTTTTACAGGGAACAAAGGGTGGAGTTTA